>NW_015148970.1:4851104-4902299 GCF_001465965.1 Polistes dominula
GTCATCAAGTTTTCGAAATTCCAAATGGATCGTACGCCACGAATTTTCGATCGTACAGGACCTCAAATTATCGTACGCGTACGATAATTATCGTACGAATGGGATCACTGAGAGCGTGCAAACGCCTCTTCCTCCTCTTTACCCTCCTCCCTCCTCCCGCCCCCACTTAAAGTCTCCTACATTCTCCCCGTATACCAACTTCGAATCGAATCGAAGTCAATCGTCGAGCACCCCTCTTGTCCAAGGCGTCGATGATTCATCTGTCAACCGGACGTTCATCGAGTATTCCAGTGTCTATTATTATCGGTAAACTAGATCGTTATCAAAATATGCCTATGTTTATTTCCAAATTCGAAATAGCATTTAATTATTATTATTATTATAAGAATGTTATCATTATAATAGAAAATACTTAATATATCATTTTGTTTTATCGTCTATGAAATAAATGCGAAGGTGTTTTTTTGATGATAACATTATCTAATATTTGTTATCAATTGGTTTTGATATTATTATAATTATTATAAGAATATTATTATATATTATCATTATATTATATTATTATATTTGATACTTGTTTTCAATTGGTTTTGAATATGTATGATAATTTTTATTATCATTATTAAATCCCTAGAAATTTCTTAAATTTTTACTATTATTAATTATTAATATTTTATTGATTTATTTATTGATTTATAAATATTTAATGTAATAATATTTCTAATTCTCCACCTACTCGTGTATAAAATAAAATGTATGTATATAAGAATATATAAATCATAATAATAATAAAAATAATTTATATTTTTGGCTATCAGAATTCTGTAACAAGCATCAAATGACTTTATCGTTGTTGCATACGCGTGGGATTTAATAATTCCGAGTTTGCACTTGGTGTGTTCCTCGTAAATTGCCCTCAAAGTTGCCCCCGTAAATCCGATATCGTTCGCGACGATAAATTTTCCTTGCAACTTCCGGCGTAAAATCTCTCGTAGGACGTACGACGACGACTACCATAAGGACGAAAAAGAAAAGTGAAGAAAGTAAAGGAGATGAAGGATATCCGAAAGAAATATAATACATTCAATACTCGTAAATATTACACCAGGAAGAAAAAGGGAAATTTATTCTACGAAAATGGAATCGTCAATGATTCACGAAATATCTTCCAATAAAAACTATGATTTCTATGATTTATAACATATGTATATATAAAATAATTCCTATTGGAATAATAAAACGATTCGATGATTTACAAGTTTATGATATTTTTTGTCAAAGTAAAAATATGTTTACTATTAACACTTTAATATGGCCGCTCACACAACATGTGTGTGGTAACCGGAATAACCGTTATTTAATTATAACTTTTAATATATTTAAAATTAAATTTGATTTTAATTGTTGTTGTTTTTTTTATGTTAATTTTTGTGTGAATTTATTAAAGCTTTTTTAAATTAATTTTTCAAAAATATTACAGGCCCCTAGAGTGACGTTTGACTGCGGCCATTAAAGTGTTAACTTGGTAAAAACAATTTTATTAAATTATTGATGAAACTTATTTCGTAATTACGTTGTAAATTCATTAAATTAATTTTTTATAGAGTCCAGAAATACAAAACAATGCTACGTGATTCATTGACGTGATATTTTATCGTATAATTATTTTCACTATGGGATTAATTTTGTAAATAATAATAATGTGGGATAGAAATATTCATTTAACAAGAGAGAGAGAGAGAGAGAGAGAGAGAGAGAGAGAGAGAGANTATAATTTTTTTCCCTTTTTTTTAATTTTTAAATCACTTTTTTTAGGTTTTATTTTTTGCCTTATATATATTTATAAAAATTTAACAAGAGAGAGAGAGAGAGAGAGAGAGAGAGAGAGAGAGAGAGAGAAAGAGATACAATCCTATTAGTCCATTGAACAAATGAATAATTTAAATAACGTCGAAGAAATAATTGATATCACTGTGTAAATTGCAACGCGACATGATAATTAAATGGTATAATATTATACTAATACACGATGTGTAGGTGGTATAAATGATTTGACGATGTCACATATCGGTATATATTAAACGATGTAAATATTCGTCGTCAAATCGTGTACACATATGTATATATATAAACATGTATATTATATACGTGACTCGCATGGTATATTCGAAACTCTTCAACTACGTACCGAACTCTAACCGTGCCGTAGCATAACGATATGCATAAAGTTTCAAGACGATTGTGCTCGAGAAGTTTTAGCAAGCGAGTAGATCTGTTTTAACAAAACAAGACGCGATACGTGCTGAGCATTGAAAATGTTTTTTAAACAAAATAAAAAAAAAAAAGAAAAGAAAAGGATCTACGTACCAACAATTGTGAGCTGCTAATTACTATAGTGTAAGTAACTTTAAAATGTTAAGTATACGTTTTTGAGATTATCATAAAATATTTTAATCCTCTAAGATGTTGAAATTTATTTTAAATTTATGTAACATGATGTCAACAAATATTAATTTATAAATAATGATTAATTCGACAGTTTTCACAATTTTTGTTATAAGTTCAAATATGAAGTTTCATAAAAACATCTAAAAATAACATAACGTAAATTTAACCAAATTGAATGTTCACTTTGCAATTCTATGAATGAACTATTTAAATCACAAATATATGAAACAAATATTAGTGTAATATGGATCTTGATATCAATTGATTTATTTTGTCCTTTATGTTTGTAATCGTAGCTTTAATTTCCGTGGTCAAAGAAAAAAGAATAAAAAAAAAAACCCCCATAGAAGGAAGGAATAATCCCGCGTAAATCGAGGAACAAGCGTGGTAAAGAATAAAAGTGAGTGAACGAGAGTGAAAAAGAGAAAAAGTATGAGTGAATGAGTGAAAAAGAGAGAGAGAGAGAGAGAATGAAAGAGGGAGGAAAAAAAGGGGGAAAAGTTTAGTTGATCGTTGTCGCGCCTTCGTGATCCAATGAGAAACATTTTTACGAGCTCTTCCTGACCTCAGGGCACGACCCACAGCCCCGCATTGTTCAAACGTGCTGCCTGTAAGAGCAAGGTACACCATTTGCGAGCCATCGAATTAATTGGAACGGATACGCTCACGTTTCAACTATGCAGTTCGTCTCATTCTATCGATCCTAACCCGATATCACGCCTCCTCTTTCTCTCCTTTTATTTTTCTCTTTTTCTTTTGCGTATCACCAAGCGTATCCGATTAGGCGAATAGTTTATGTATGACTTAAGAATCAACTATAATATTTATTCCAATGTAATGTATATTTTACGTTATAAATTTATACGAATATTTATTATGATTGACCATGATTTCAATCTTGATATGTTTATTCGTTTTGTTATTCACTTTCTATTTTTTTTTTTTGGAGATTAAAAATATTTGATTAGGTGGATAGTTTAAGCATGACTAAAACAATCAAGTAAAATATTTATTTTGATATAAGGTATGTATGGTACTATAAATTCATTGAATTTATACTTTTCTAATTAAAATTATTGGATCGTGGTTTTAATATTGTTTAAATTGATATGTTTTTTTATTTATTTTATTAATTTTTATAGTTAAAAATTATTATATGTTTTATAATAAATATTTTACGTTTATTACTCAACTACGGTATTTGCTGATTAAAAGGTTTTTATTTATTTTTTTTTTTTTTTTAATAAAAAAAAAGTAATTTTAATCTACGAAATATTATGGAAAATATCTCGTAAATATTTCGAGTCAAGTTTACGCAACGTCTTCGTCAAAATTTGCTTGAAATGTTTACTCGTCTTATTTTCAAACTTACTAATTTCCTTGAAAATCTATTCATAACACGGATATTAACTATCAATTTTAATATAGCCTGCATATAATATTATAAATTAATCGAATTTACAATAGGGAGTCTCTAATAATTATTAAAATTTATTATGAAATTTAATATAATATAAATCAATGTTTTCATATGAATTTTTGTTTAGATAAAAAAAAATAATATGATATAAACATTATTATCATATTTTCTTATTTTTTTTTTACAAAAAATCTTAAATAATTATTACACATTTCCTATAAGATGAAATTGTAATGTTATGAAAATATATGAAAAGAAATCTTGACAAAAAAATCTGTCGAAATCAAAGTCAAAATGTAAATGTCTTCGACGAAATGGTATAATATTTGCAATGTTAATTAATCCTATTTTCCAAACTAACTAACTAAAATTCTTGGTAGAAAATTTATTCCTAGCAATCAACGTGCACACGACTCTCCTAGGAGTAATTTGTCCTCGACGATGTTACCGTTCTCATTGCAGTTTGAACAGTGGCTGTTGTTCGAACAGCTGTACCCGCCCTATTGCGTTAAAGTGCATAGGGAGAGGGGGAGGAGGGGTTACAACATCAAGATTACATTGATCGCCAATGTCAGACGAATTTACAAACGAGATATTACAAATGTATTGATTTAATCTATACAAATCTATATAAAAAAAATAACAAGAAGAATTCATTAAACGTGTGTTTTCCAATATTACTAAAATTACGATACAAAAGAAGAAATAGAAAAGAGAGAATAATGAGAGGATTTAAAACGTTTTTGTGCCGTGAAAGGAGTAAGTGGATGTAATGGGACATAAAGGAGAAAAATAAAAATAAAAATAGGATGGACATTGAGGATAATTAGAAAGAAATAAACGTACGGGCAATTAGAAAGGAAACACGGACGTCGAGATAGTTGGGTAAAAACAAAATCAAAAAAAGGAAAAAGAAAGAAAGTAAGGACAAATGAAATGAGAAAGAGAAAGAGAAATAGATTAATAAATAATTAGAAAAATAAAGTAATACGAATAGTTGGGTGAAAAAGGGGACAGAAGGGACAGACCATGGGGATGATATAAGGGTTGTTACAAAATAGACAAAAGTAGAAACAAAATGAAAAGAGATAGATATATCGAGAAATAGAAAAAGACAAGCAGACTGATATATATATATAGCAGAGACAGTTCGATAGATAAATAAATAGATAGATAGATAAAGAAAGAAATAGATAGGATAAAAAAGAAAGAAATAGAATGAGACGAGGTGGTGGATCGATCGTTGATGGGATAGAAGGAGGTTTAGGTTTAGGTTCAGTCCAACACCGTCTAACTGTGGAAGAAGGGGGTAAAACGGGGCTAAAGTGGGGGGTGTGACAGGGTTGGTTTGGACGATCGATCGATTTGTAAGACGAGCTTAAGCTGGGCTCAAGTGCGAGAGTAAATGCAGCTTGAAAACGCTTTGTCCGCAATTAGCTTACCCGAAAGCTCACTAAATCAATCGGTCTGCGTGGTCACGTACAATTCAAACCTTCAAGCGGGTGGGAGGGGAGAGGCGGGCCCTTTATTTCATTCTTTCTTTTGGATTTTTAACAATTTTTTTCTCTTTTTTTATTTTGCATTTCTATTTTTATGTATTCTTTTAACTTTCATAAGGAATGAAAGGAAGTAAAGGAAGGAAGGAAAGAAGGAAAGAACTTCTGACCGCGTTGATGATGCTAAAATTATACGTCGACCCCCCGACGTGTGTGGGCGCCGTAAAATGCATAAACCAGCCCCCTCCCCCCATTCACTCACCCAATCCCCTCTTTCCATGATTCTCTTTCTTCTTTCTATTTCTCTTCTCTTTCTCTCTATTGCTCGTTAAAATTCGCAACACCATTGGTCTCTCTCTCTCTCTCTCTCTCTCTATTTTTTCGTTTATTTTTTTTTATTTCCTTTAAACGTTATTTTTCTCATCGTTTAACGCGATTTAAGATTACTCGCTCTAATTACTTTGTATGAATTTTTAACTTCTATCTAATTACTTTTTTTTTCTTTTTTTAAGAACTCTATTTATATCGAAAAATTAATTATAACTTAGTCTATTTATTTAGAGAGAAAATTTTCTATCAATTTTTCTCAAAGAATATTACACGTATCAACAAAAATAAAAATTGCAAATATTTTGAATGTTTTATTTTATAATTAATTAATTTAACAATTAATTGTATTGTTTATTATAATAAATATATTTTTTAAACAACGAGAAAGGTTCAGAAAATTTGAACTAAATCGCAATTTTGTTGCTTAACTATAAATATTGTAATATCAATTTTTGTAATAGAATTATTAACAAATATGTGAATTAGAAAAATTTGGCAAAAGATAACGCGTATAAGGTGATGATTAGATAAATGTATAAAAATAAATGTAATAAAAAGATTAAATTATGATCACTAAATACGTAGTTAATTGAACCAGACAGTACTTGTATTGTTTACAACATTACAATATATGATTACATCGGTAGTAATATATCGATCCAAGTTTCCACTATGTGAAGGTCGTACTGCGTATAGAGACCCACAAATTATAATTACGTACATGTTAATTAGTCCTGTCTAATGAATCCACTCAAATTGCTGGATCGAAGGCTAAATCCAACATGAGATATTTATTCGATCAATATATCAACTAATTTAAATCTACAAACATTCAACCAATTTTCATTTCTTGTTATTTAATAAATAAATATAATATTTTACAAATATATATTAAATAAATAAATAAATAAATAAATATATATATACTTATATATATATATATAAGTTATCAAACCTACAAACACTCGAGTAATTTTAATCACTTTTTGTTATTTAACAAATATAATATTGTGTTTTACAAATATATATATATATATATATATATTAAAAATATATAAATTATATTAAATTTATAAATATATATATTAAAAATATAAGTCATATTAAATGTACAAATCAACGATTACACATTTAATAATAATAATAAATCAATAAATCAATGAATCAATATAATAAAGAAAATTAATAAATTATTGATAAAATGTTATAAATTTTTTTGGATGACACTCATTGGTTGTAGACAAGTTCACGTGGTCTACATCGATCTTTCGTATTTCGAGTCGGTAATCGTAAAATTTAATGCTCTGGGTACAAAAACCAGAAGCGAGACGTTTTACCAGCAAACCAACTTAGCTAGTATTTCACTTCTGTTCAAGGGAAGAAGAAGAAGTATAGAATAAAGAAGGATAGGTAGATGGACAGAAAGACAGATAGAAAAAGATATAAAATGTGTGTTAACGAGGGCGTTTACTGGAACAATTCAGTGTGTCTCTACTGGCTTCCGGTCATAGAAATTTCAAAAACGTCCCACCAGCTAACAGCAACACGCATGTTTCCATTCGATGACAGACCAAACGATCTTGAAATTCTTTTTTCCACACAGTCTCGTATTTATCCCTTGTGAACCTTTCTATATCTATTTCTTTCTTCCTTACTTTCTTTCTCGACTGTTAATGTTTATAAAAAAAAAAGAAAATACGAAAGTTACTTGCTAAAAGATTTGAAAAGAAAAGAAAAGAAACAGAAGAAAGAATTCTGGCAAAGTGTTCAACTCGTTTGTCCGTCAACATTTTTATCAAATGAATACAGTATGCAAATATGTTCAAGCAAAAAGTGCTATGAGAATAAATGATGCACAAAATTTAACGTTTCATGAAATGAAATGTGATCGTTGGGGAAAGGGGAAAGAAAAAAGATGATGATGACAAAATTGTTGACAACGAAAAAATTGAACAAAACTTTAGCAACACATTATTAACAATTTAAAATATTCTATGATAAATTTGAAACCATCTTTCACAAAAAACATTCTTAAACAATTCAAAGAAATAAAAGTGTACAATAACTAAATGATAAGGAAATAAATCTATAAATGTATTTAATATTTTTAACCCTTTGAATGCTACGGACGCATATATGCTTTTGATAAAAATTATTAACCTTATCGTTCGAAGCATATACGTGTTCGTTAATATTTATGTATAAAGTATTTTTATATTTATATTAATTAATTAAATTATATTCAAAAACAAAAACTTTAATTATTAAATATTATTTATTATTAGAATCCGAATAATAATAAATTATTCTGTTCCTACAAAACATTTTAGGTAAAAGTATTCAGCATTCAAAGGGTAAACATTTGAAAATAAGAATAAAAAACATCTAAACCATCCTGAACCCAACCACCCAGTCTCTTACCTTCTTTTCTCAAATTCGATATCTTCATTTTGTCCATTAATTTTATTAAAACGAAGATGAGTAGTAGTTAGTATCGAGAGTGTATAAAAACATCGAGTTAATTTGAAGATACACGTAATATAATATTTAAGAGACACAATATTTTAACGATGTAATTATAAAACTCGAGATAATTAATCTTAAGAGTTAAGTCCCCATAGAAAAATGAGATATAAAAGGGAGAGAGAAAATGACGGAAAAATAAAAAGAAAAAAAAAGAGAGAGAGAGTGAGAGAGAGTGAGAGAGAAGTTCGCGAAGTTCGTCTCCAACGAAGGCCATCCGCACATTTATAATTTCTGCGGATCGATTGCTGGGGAATGTCAACGACCGGGAGAGTCGAGGAACCGTTCTCAAGAGGGGTAAAGAGAGACAGAAACAGAGAGAGAAAACTAGAGATAGCTTTAAAGAGAAAATGTGAGAGAGAGAGAGAGAGAGAGAGAGAGAGAGAGAGAGAGAGAGAGGGAAGTTGCTCGTCGAAAAACAGCGATATCGTAACGCCGACTTCTGGGTTACGACTCGCGGACAGGCGCCCTTGTGAAAATATTATTTCAACGCGGCAAGAAGGCCTTTACCCAAACGTTCCTAAGCTATATTATTCTAGGGCCAGTTTTAAGAAGGAACACGTAGAATAATCTCTCTATCTCTTTTTATCTTTTTTTCTTTTATATCTTTTTATCTCTCTCTCACTCACTCACATGTTCAATTTTATTCTCTTTTATTCTCTAATTCTTGTGTCTTCCTAAACTTACCCACCACCTTATGGTATCGTACATACCCCCCGTTTAACAAACAAGGAAATAGGAAATATAAAATGGAAAATAGAAAAAAAAATGATTGAAATGTAAGATAGATTATTTTTTTTTTTTTGGTGACGATGAAAATTAGATCTCATTCATTGGAATGCAGTTTTGAAATATTTTCTTTCTTTTTTTTTTGTAAAAGAATATTATATATATATAATTATTATATTAGAAAGAAAAAAAAAATATATAAAAAAAATATAAAATATTATTATATTATAAATATTAATATATTATAAAGAATATATCAGATAATATTAATAAAATTCGTAGCATTTTAATATTTATTATTAATATTTATATTAATTATTTTAAAAATAATTTTAAATAAATAATAAACAAACTTAGATAAATATAAACTATAAATTTTTAATTAGCTAACATTTTACTATTTAATCATTTCTAAATTATATTTCATCTATTATTATATTTATATTCGAAACAATTTCATTTTACAAATTGCCGAATATAATTTTGCTTTCATAATTTTATAATTTTATAATAAATATTAAATAATAATAAGTAATAATTTTCTTCAAAAAAATATAAATAAATATACAAATGCAAATATTTAATTAAAATTCTTAGATAGTCTTAAAATAATTTAAACGCATACGAAGAGAGAAACCAATGCGCATTTCGTCAAAATGCGTTTGAATTTCTTTATTTTTTTTTTTATTTTTTTTTTTTATTTTCTCTTATTTTTAGATTCGTCATCTTCCATTAGTTCGGTATACTCCTTTGATCATTTCGTACATACCAATCACGAAAATAACTTGTTGATTTTGTGTTTGATTAGCTTACAAGCTTCCCTCCTCTAACAAACATGAATAATTATATCCGTTAATCATTTATTCAATGATTATTACTCGTCAATCGAATTACCATACTAATTACAAACGTTCGTGTTGTTGTTATCGATACATTAGCTGTAATAATAATTATTATTTCGTTATGTTAGTTAAGTTATTTATTATAACATATTATATTATTATAACATGTGTTCGAATAAATTTTATGTTACAATTTTTTTTATTTTACGGTATAAAATGTAATCAATTATTATAGATAATTTAAGAAGAAAAAACTCTGAATTACAAATTAACACGATTAATTCTTTCTTTATAAAAAATGTTAATATATTATTCCGTAAGATAAAGGTTTAAAAAAAAAACTAGTAGAAGATTAGTTTTCTTTTAATTTCCACATTGCCAATTTTAATTTATAGCCATCAAAAAAACATTCTTGTATTGTTCAATCAAAGTATTTCTAATTATTATCGCTAAAAATAAAAAGAGAGAGAAAATAAACGATATCTTTTTTTTTTACTCTATCCGACTTTTATCATCTCTCAACGATTTTCCGTAGGATCTTAATTAAAAGCTTATCGAAGAATCGAAGAAGAACTCGAACTGGTAGTCGTAACAAAGGATTGTTTTCAACGATTTTAAGAGCAAGCAAGTACGCAGGTTTCTTTCTTTTTAAGCTCGAACAATACTTTCATTACCTTTGTTCCCTTTTTTTCTCTCTTACATTTCTACTTTCTTTCTTTCTTTCTTTCTTTCTCTCTCGTCTTTTTTATTCTTTTTATTAGTTATCTTTTTTTCTATCATTTATTTCTATTTCTAATTTATTTGTTTTTAATTTTTACGAGTTAATCGTTTAAATCAATTTAATTCATCAAATTTTAACTATAGTTACACTTTCGTTTTGTGACAACTTTCTTTTAAATTCTATCAAAAAAAGTAGGAATCTATAAAAGCTTTGAAATAAAACATTTAACACGGATATTGTGATGTCGTTAATTTTGTGACTATTTTGGTTTTCATTTTATTTTTTTTAACCAACACGGCACTCCTTTTAACCCGTTAATCTCATGTACGTTAAATAATTAACGATCAGCTGCTTGTTCGTCGTCTGTAGTGCAGCTGTTATCTACCAGGGATCTCTATGAGTTCAGAATTAACGGTACACGAGAATCTAATTTCAATAGAATATCTAGGACCCGAAAAAATAACTGCCTTGTCAACGCCTTCGCATTATAAACGAAAGTCATGATTGATCAAATTTAAAGTGTTGTACTTTTCCCTTTAATTTATTCATTCAATACTACGATGTTTGGAATTTATTATATTAATGTTTAAATTTAGTTTATTACAGATATGTATAAAGAATTATAATTTATTTAATTGTAAAATTATTTTGTTTTAATTTGTTTTATTAAAAAATAAATATAAAAATAAAAATGTATTATATATATAATAAATATTATAAAATATAAATATAATATAATAAATTTATACTACAAAATATAAATTTTATATTATATATTATATTTTAATATTATATATTATATATTATATATTATTATTATATTAATATTATTATTATTAATATTATTATTATAATATTATTATTATATTATAATATTATATTATATTATATTTTATATTTTATAAATTTATATAATATAAAATTTATTCACACAATATATATTTTTATAATATAATATATATTTATAATATAATTTAATATTTTATTATAAATATAAAAATAATTATATTATATTATTTTCGAATTTTATATTATAATTTTGATTTAAGTATAAATAATTAATAATCATACGTCGTGTTGATACTTCAACGATTGATTTATTTCATCATTCTCATTTAACTTAAGATATTAAATGTATTTAGGGCACACGTATATAATATGCATATATACATACATATAACTAATATCGTGTACTTATAATTGGATATCATAGACTAAAGTAAATCGAGTGTAAAAACTGGAACGTCGACGATTCAATTTACGTTCATCTTATAATCAACTTCTCTTTCTTTATTTCAGTCTTCTTCTTCTTTCTCTTTATACTTAATTGTCTCATTAATCATTTCTCGAATATTATTATTACCGTAGAAATTACAAAGAATATTGATTAAACAGAGGAAACTTTATCACTTATCAGTTATCGTCAGACGACCCTTGACATTTAAAGAGTAGTCCTTAGGCCCACTATACGATTCGTTCGACGAATGCAAACTATACTTATATTCATATATAAGAATCATATATGTATGTACATATTTCTTTCATATCATCCGTGAGAGAGTAACATTTTGACCCTGTCGGTCAGATAGATCTCTTATTCACCCAGCTTCTTTCCTTCCGAGAAAATAATAATATTCTTAACTTAACGACGATTATCAGAATATGTCTGTATGTATGTGTGTGGGAGAGGATATATGTTTGTGTCGAATGATAGACAACATTCAAAGGTCGTGATACATAAATCGCTAAGTTTTTTTTCAAATTCTTCTCATAACACTTTCTTTCTTTTTAATCGTTTTATATCATTTTTTATTATTTTATTTTTCTTTTTTAATAAAAATGTATCTAACAGCTTATGATATTTCCATGAGTCACCATAAGTATAACGATAATAATAAATTCTGAACGAAAATATATAAAATAAATTGAACTTTCTACAATATAAGGATAGAGGAAATAAAAAAGACCAAATGTCATAGGTTTTTCACTTACCTAGATAGTTATCAGCCATTATCGGAGTCATAGTGAAGCTAGAGGAGATACGACGACAGCTGAAAAGGTTCTTAAAAGAATTTATATCTATTTTAGCATATCAATGATCATGGTTGAAAAAGGGCCCCAGGTACTGACAATGTATTCTACAAGATATATTTTAATAGAAACTTTTTTTTTTCTATATCATTTTAAATCAAATATAATAAATCTTATTAAATGTATACACCTAAGTTGCAAAATTAACAAAAGAAAACCATACAGTATATACGAGTTTTGTAAAAGGTAGAAGAAATTTCATAGATTTATTAAAATAGTAAAGATATAATATTAATTCAAATACTTTCGAGAAATTATTTTAACCAGCCGCAAATATACAGGATGTGTCGTAATACCTTTAACCGATTTTAGTAATGAACAGAGTAATATACAAAAGAATAAACAAAGAATTTAAAGTTTGTATAAAAATGTATCTTACAATTAATTGATTTTACTTTTATCCACATTTGTATATAAATTCAAATAAATTCGGATAGAAGAATAAATATAAATTTCTATAAGATTAATCGATGATTCGAAAAATTATTTATAATCAAATAATTAAATGTATAAGTTATATAATACAACAAGGTTGCAAAAATATATATGATAATAAAATTAATAGACGAACTATATATATAGTTATATTATACTATTATGGTTATATTATAGTTATATTATAGCTATCCCCATATAGTTATATATATATACTTATATTATAGTAATATAGTNATATATATATATATATTAATAAATTAATTGATAAATTCAAATAAATTCAAATAGAAAAGTACGTATAAATTTCTATACGATTAATTAATTATATCATTTATAATCAAATAATTAAATATAAAAGTTGTATAATACGATAGGTTGTAAAAATATGATAATAAAATTAGTATAGATAAACTATATATATATAATAGAATATACAATGTTAAAAGAAAATTCTAAGGACTCGTTTTGAAATGGTCTAGTTATAATGGTACTTTAGATATCGATTAGATCGAACTTGGAGTGTCTTCCAAGCAATTCGATGACTCCTACTAGCAAAGCTATTAGAGTGTATACGATCACGAAAGCGGAGAATGTCGTTCTCGTTGTGCAAATAGCAAGGGCTTGACAAACGGGACTCATCTCCATCCGTAAATTAGTTTTCTTTGGCTGGGCAATTAGCGTCCGTCGAACGTCATTCTCTTCTCTATGTATATACATATATATTATATATATATATAGATAGTATATACATATGTATATATATAATATAATCGAAAGACCATTCACATACACATATACAAACATACATACAGGCACGTAGGCAGTCTCGTAAAATAGGTCCTCCTCCTGATCGTTATAACCATCGATAAATAATAGTTCGTTGGCACTCCTACCTCCAAAAGCTTCCTTTCTAACGAGTTATATACCCTTTCCTTTCCTCTCAACCCTTCACGTTCTCCCTCTCTCTTTTCCTCTCAACGAGAATAACGACTTTTCGCAATACCTACTTCATCTTGAATCTTTATCTTTTTCTTTTCCATTTGTTTTTTTTTTTGCGAGAAAGAATAAAGTTTTAGTATTCGTCATGTTTATAACATTAATATTATATATAAAACATTTCTGAAAAATTATTTCTACGTTCTTATTTCTTGATTGGAATAACAACGACTGTTTTTTGTAATACTTCAATTATTATTTCATTTTTTGAAATAAACACTTCATTAGAATCTAGAAATTAGAAAGAATATTTCAATATTTACAAAAATAATGGGAATAATTTGTCATTTGTTGAAAATAATTCCAAATTAAATCTAAACGATATTTAAGAATTATTGTTTGTTTGTTTGTTTGAATTTCAACAAGCTAATTATATCTCACACTCCACTTGACCATTCTCTTTCGATGAAAATAATATTTAGCAATACTTGATCTTTAATTGCCATTTATTTTCTTTTTTATTGTTCCATTTATAATCTTTGGATAGAAAGGTTAATAATTTATAACACAAATTATGTATAATATAAATTATGAATTTGTTTTTTTTTCTCTCTTCTATCGGACAGAGATCATATTTATTTGTTGAAATAATATTGCTCAACAGAATTAAAAACGTGTACTTAACTAATTAACGGTATAAAATAATATTCATATTTAAACGATTTTAAATCATTCCTTTATATTATAATTTATCTCTTGGTATAGAATTTCTCGGTAAAGTACCTGTCTCTCTGTATAATAACCATGAATGCTCATTTATAATACCTACCAATAAATCCTGTCTTCCTCTCTTTCTCTTATTCTCTTTCATAAACATTTGAAGAAAAATACGCAAAAACGTTTAGCGAATATTCTCTCGGTTTTGTGGAATGGATGAATAAATTGTAGAAACGAAGGTACACTTATTATAAACGAGTGAACGTTTAAACCTTTCACCAGGGACTATTTGATTATCAATAATTCATCAAAATTTCCATAATCGTGGAAGCTTTTATAAATGAGAAGGACGGAAAATTGGGTGAAGGGGGAAGGGACGACTATTTTAAAAATCAACGCACAGCCCGTTTTCGCGAGGGGGCAATTAGTCGGAGGAAAAAAATAAAAGTTGCAATTAAAAGGGTTTACCAGTGAGATTTGTCTTTTTTATTTTTTTTTCTCTCCCTCTGTTTAATTTTATTTCTTTTTTTTCTTTCCCTTAACTATGAAAACACAACCGAATGACTAACGAAAAGATCCTTATCTAACAGGGCAAACTAGGAAAGACCGTAAATGTCTTTGACGCTTAATATGCTTGGTTTATGGCGTACGATATATACCATGGTGTAGACCACGAAGACCATAAATTCGAAGTCCGCCGCCCTTCGGTGTGTGCCACCCGTTTCCACGTTGGTTGTTTGCCCTTCTTTCTCTATTGCACCTCATGCAACAGTATTACTCTCTCTTTCTCTCATATATATTTATGTGTATGCATTTACAAACACACGTGTAAGTACTTATATATATGTGCGTGTGTGTGTAAGTTGATGCATCAAGAAACATGGTGACTCACATGAGACGAGAAGTTTACTCGGGTTAAACGACAACGATTTTCGTAACGCTCAACTCAACGAGATCGCAAATACAAGAAGGATATCGGAGTGAGTGATAAAGATTACTTGAATTTTCATCACCCTTTCCTCCCACCCTCCCTATCCATTCCTTCTCTCTGTTACGTTGACTTTACTTTCGTTCAGCAATCGATAGATAAACGTTATACTCACATACACACACATATGATTTTTTTACTATCAATTCTCTTTTATATCTATCAACGGAATGTTCCTATATTTTCTTTTTTATTTTATAACTTATCATCTTTTCTAATATTTTAATTTTAATTTGTAAAAATTAAATTACAAATTAAAAATTAAATTATTAAACTATTTTCTGTGTTACATAATTAACTTAAATTTTATTAATTTTACTTTTCGTGCAATATACTTGATTAAAATTATTTATTGAGAATATAAAAGATGTTATGTAAAAAAAAAATATTTAAAATATAGTATAGTACTATATCGTTTGAAATTATTAAAATAAAAAAATATGCAACATTTATTGTTAATTTATTTATATTTATTATAGTATCACGATATTAAAATGATCAATTGGATGAAATTCATTTAAAAAAAGGATTATAAAAGTAATAATATATATATATATATATTACATAAATAATAAAATGGAATAATATTTACAGAAGGTCTATAAAAATTTCCAGGTATTAAACGGAACACCTTTCATACATAATACGAGAAGGGGAGAGAGAACAATGATAAATATTGTACGTGTACGTTCCATACACATTGGATACACATATTTGCACGCCACTGAATCCGGATTTTTGTTACCGTAGAACGTCAACGATTCTTGATAAAGTTATCCGCACGGATAGTTGCTGAAATCGGAACCGGAAGCCGTACGATAAGATTATTCGTTTGTATTGCAAGCAAAAAGAGAACTTTCGATACGAATAACCCTTTTTCTTCTTCAATGCGTGCGATTTTATTATGGCACAGCAGGGTTCTGAAATAATATAATTTGTAAAATAACGTACCTGTTCTATGACTTGCAGTTGACGACCGATGATTCAGCATAGTAAAATATTCGATGCAATAAAAACACATACAAAAAACAATTCTCTCGTTTTTTTTCTTGCATTTTCTTTTTTTTTTTTTTTAGAAAATAAATTTGAAAAAAGAAAAGATTCTTATACAAATAACGATCGCAAAAAGGAGGATACACAAGATATAATAATAATAAATCTTGTTTGAAAAATATGTAAGAAGTGTGATCAAAAACTCAACGAACGAACGATTAAATAATAATAGTAAAATGTATTAAAAATCGTATACAATTTTTGATTTAGATATTATATATATTCGTAATTCTTTTTTTTTTTTCTTCTTCTTCTTCTTCGTTTTTTATTATTATTATTTTAATATATTTTTTTTATTATAGATATATTATCCGTGGTTACGATCGATGATACCTTTTTTCTCTCTCTCTCTCTCTCTCTCACTTTCTATTCCTTCTTCTCTCTCTCTTTCGTTATTAAATCCTTTCTTTTACATTATATAATTAATTAATTAATTACTATGGCAACGTAAAACAATTGTACAAAAGTTAAGAGACAATAGAAAGGTATAAAAAAAAGAAAAGTATAATATATTTATAAACAATGATATTTTAATAAAACTAATAAAAAGAAAAAAACAAGAGTCTATGGGGAAAAGATGAAAAAAGAAATAAAAAAAAAATATAATAATAAATCTTGGAACTGAGAAACGAAGCTTTCTAACTGACTGGCACTCGGAGGTGGGTGGAGGTTGTGTTGAGGACCAAGAGGAAAAACACTAAACGAAAAATCTTTTGAGAACGTTCAAAAAAAGGCTAGACGAGGGAAACGAACGAACGAACTACGAACGTGACTTCAAAAAGAAAAGAAGAAGAAAAAGGGTACACGATGTCTCTTTTTCCATTCTTTCTTTATCTTTTTTTTTTTAGTTCATTCTCTCTCTCTCTCACACACACACACTCATACATTCTTTCTCTCTCTTTCTTGATTATCGTCGAGAGAACTAAAAAAAATACAAAGATGAAAAAAAAAAACATGCATCACAAACACGACGATTAATTATACGTACAATTATTTTTCAATTTTATTGACAATCATCGTGACAAAAAAGTGGCTTACAAATATTCGTTAAAAACTTTCGTTTCCTCTCTCCCTTCCCTCTTCCCCCTCCCAAACCCAACGACGTTTGCTATAATTATTAATATTATTATTATTATTATTATTATTTTTGTTTTGTTTAATGTTCTTTTTTCAACGTTGCTCGCTCATGCGTTTTCTTTTTCATTTCATGATCTTCGAATTTGCATTCTTTTTATTATAAATCACTATTAATAACATTTTTGTACAAAAAGAAAAGGAAAGAAAGAGAAAAAAAATAATCCATCCCTTTCCCTTTTTTCTACTTTACTTCCCCCTTTTCCTGCATTTTCCTATGATTTTTTTTTATTTTTATTTTTCGCTTAATTCTTTTTCTTAATCTCTCGACGAAAAAATAAAATAAAAAATCAACAACGATACATTGTTCATTATTTTGCACTCTATATCTTGCGAGCTTCGTGGAGTGTGATATGTGACACTAAGGATTTCTTTATTTTCACTACTTTACAATATTACACGTAATATTTTTTTTTGTTTCCTTAGAATCGCCCCCCCCCTTTGCAGAACTCTAACACCAAACACACTTCTTCTCAACCCCACTATGTTTTATCTTTCTCTTGTTATCTCTCTCTGTTTTTTTTTTCGTTTTGGCATAATCATCCTACGGTCCAAGTAAACGGACCTTATCTTTCTCACCCTCATGGCAAAACAAACTTTCTTTCTTATTTTCTACTCCTTTTATCTTCTTCTTCTTATTCTTATTATTTTCCTTCGTTTTCTTCGTGTCATTCTAGGCAGTTTTCTTGCTCATGTGTGAGTTGCGTATTTGTTACTTTAATAATTATAAAACATTCCCTACTAGTGTATTTCTCCTTATTTTTACTTTTTTTTTCACTTTTACATTTCCATCGAGGAGACGTACATTAAAAAAGAAAAAAGAAAAAACTTTGCTAGACGTCTCGTCGTCGTTTTCATGTATGCAGTCGAGTCAACTTTCAGCATATCACTCTCTTTGAAAAATTTCACATAATGTACATATATGTATATACATAAAAAGTATATGTAAAAAAATAAAAATTAATGTTGCAAATAAAAAAATAATTAATAACATAACAGGACTCGACTGTCCACATTTATTAACGTTGTTTACACCAATAATTATGTATCATTTTATTTTATTTTGTATTTTTTATTAAAAACGATTAGAAAAAATTGTGTAATGTTTAATTTAAGTCAATGTTAAATCTATTTATTTTTTTTCTTGCGTATATATATTGTAATCTCAATATTCTATTCATATTAAATTCGAATATTAAAGACGAGTATTACCATTATCTTTCGAAAGAGATTAGAAAATTAGATCTTATTAAAAAATGAAGATCAATAAATATATAAAATATTGTTACAACAAATTTGAAAGATTAAATAAGAAAAACGAGAAATTTTTATGAAAGGGGAGGAAGACGACGAAGATACGAATCATTAATATAAATTAATTAATAATGATTAATAAATCAAATAATAATTATATTTTAATTTATGTGGTTTTTATTGCTAAGAGAGAACCCATTGAAAAAAATATTTCTGTTATATCTTCGTTAAATTCGGAAAGAAAAAAACAGAAAATAAACAACACTACAGCGCACCTAATAATCATCCCCCACCCCTTTAAATCCAACCACCTACTTTCAACAATTTTTTCTATCTCACTTTTTCTTTCTTTCAATCATTTTCTTTTGCTTTTTCTTTTCGTTTCATCTAAAGTCAAATTTCCCTCGAGGGTAGTCGTTGTTGTCGTCGTCGTCGTCGTCGTCGTCGTCGTGGTTCGTTGTCGGTGAAAATGCCGCTTTAAAAAAATAAAAAAATAAAAAAGGAAGAAAAACGCTTTAAATACCGGTAGTACTATTACAGCCTTCGAAATTCTTCAACGCCGTTCAACCACCCCTCTATACCCTCCTTTCTCTATACCTAGTCATCCCTCTTACGATTCTAAATAAGAAACAAACAAAAAATATATCCACGGTGTTCTTCTTTAACGGTAGATTTCACGATTCATCGCTTTTCGTCGTAACCATTACTACATTTTTTTATTTTCTTTCTTTTTTTGTGTTCACGACATCAACCTAAAAAGAAAAAGAACAAAATTCAAAGGAAATTTCTCAAATCCCCCTTTTTCTTTACAGAAACTACTACTATTACTACTACTAATCCCTTCTTCTACTCAAACGGTACAAGAAAATCCGGAACCTTTCGTATTGTTTTATATTTTTGTCTATTTGTTTAGAAAAAAAAAAGAAATCTAAGGTAAGCAGAATTTTCACCGAATTTTTACGAAGTAGATTCAACGAATTACGAACTTCCATTTTGTTCAATTCTTTAGTTTCTTTTTATAATCCAATTTATTATTTTGTCGTAATGTTTCTCGGACGATTGGTATTAGATTGGAAAATAATAGAATAATATAATAATATATTATAAAATAATAATAATAATAATAATAATAATAATAATAATAATAACAACGACGAGTATGAAAAAACAATTTCTGTCCAATCGCGAAAGACAATGTTTGTAATTTGTAAATAATTAATGATAATTATTTTCTTATCTTTCTTCTTGCAATTTTTAATCGTCTTTTCATTTTCAAATTATTTCTTTAGTTACATTTTGTTTAAAAATTTATTTAATTTAACATCGATCGATGCGCTCTCGCCCGTGCCCTCTTAAAAAAAAAAAACGCTCCAACCCCCTTCTGCCTTCCTCTCTCAAACCACCACCCACCACCGTTTCTCAATCGTTCCAAATTCATGCTCGTTTTCTTCTTTTTTCGTTTTTTTTTTCTTTTGTTTTGTTTTGATGATCGCTTTAAATATTTACAGTGCTCGGACCTAACATCTAAGAATTATTTATTTACAAGTAGCTTAATTCTTTTTCTTTTTTTTTTTCTTTACTCATAATGTTACATTAAACACCTGACCTATACACTCGTGGTTTTTCCATTTTTTATTATTATTTTATTCTTCATCATCATCATCATCATCATCATCATCGTCATCATCATCATCATCATCATCATCATCATCATCATCATCATCATCATCATCATCAACACCATCAACATTATCATCGTCATCATCATCATCATCATCATCATCATCATCATCATCATCATCATCATCATCATCATCATCATCATCATCATCATCATCATCATCNTCATCATCATCATCATCATCATCATCATCATCATCATCATCATCATCATCATCATCATCATCATCATCATCATCATCATCATCATCATCATCATCATTATCATCATGATCATCATCATAATCTTCTTCTTCTTCTTCTTCATACCCAGCTACGATTTCTTTTATGGCAGTCATAGTCTGTTCTTAAAAACATGTATATCATATATGAATTATTTATTATGTATTTTACTTTCACATAAACGGCTACAAAACACAGCTGTTACTTTTATGTTCTCTTGGGTTATTCATTTTTTTTTTAAATCAACCCTATTACATTACCTTATATCTCTTTTTGTTGTTTTTCTTCTTTCGTCAGAAAAAAAATAAAAGAGATAGGAGAAAGAACAGACTATGATACCAAATAAATGACGGTACGTATTTTCTAGAAAAAATCGCGTTATACACCTAATCGTTACGAGCTAAGAGTTAGATAAATAGACGAGACGATACACGTTAGACGGACATGCGAGCCTTACGAGCTCCGCTACGTTAGCATAATAAGAAAGTAAGAAAAGAGCCGGAGTTTCAAGATGTTTCATAGAGAAAACAGAGGGAAGGAGAGAAAAAAATAAAAAGAGAGAAAGAGAGAGAAAGAGAGAATAAGAGAGAGAGAGAGAGAGAACAAACGAGAGAGAAAAGAGGATTAAAACATTCGTACTAGCCATTCATTTACAATGACACATACATACGTGCATACGTACTTATTGTTAGACACATACGAACACTCTATCGAACATACATACGTATACTCACACATACAAAATTGCATTTTTGGAGCCTTAACGGGGGCTAACAAATCATGGACTCTTTTTCTAAATTCTGACTCTCTCTCTCTCTCTCTCTCTCTGTCTCTCTCAGGTTTCCCGTCTTTCTCTCTCTATCCGTCAGTGTCCCTTTCTCTCCCTATCCCTTTTTTATCTCTTTCACGGCCCGAAGATTAGAAAAGAGCGTGTCCTTTCGCGCTGATCATCGTGTTAGGCGTCGCTCGAAATTATTCCTCCCGAGGTGACGAAAGAACGCGTAAACTCTGAAACTAATCCACGGGGAAGACACGTACGGGCTAATACGTATATCGGGTAAATCCTATGTACGTGTGTGCGTGTTTGATGTCTTACGTATATGTGAATTGTTCAATGTTACGTATGTTAGATGTGGATGTAGATGTATATGTTATGAGTGTATGTTTTATGAGTAAATTTTTGTAATGACAGTGTATGGGGATAACCGAGTAAGATCAATTGAGAGATTGGCAAGTAATCCCAATGATACTCGGTTTCATCGACATGCCTCAAACTTCAGTTGCCTGCGAGTAAGATGGCGCAAGACCGTGTGCCGGCGTAAGAGGTCCAGTCGTTGAGGCAAGAGACCTTCTCGAATATATCGTAGCCGCTGAATGCGGCGTGTGCGGTGCCGTGTGCGGTGCCGTATGCGGCGTGTGCGGCGTGTGCCTGCGCGAGGCCGAGGCGAAGGGCTAAATGGGCCCGTAGTTGCTAAGGGCGGAAGGCCTCTCCTGTTGCTGCACCGATTGTTGCGATTGCGATTGCTGTTGTTGTTGTTGCTGTTGTTGTTGCTGTTGTTGCTGCTGCTGCTGGGATTGCTGCTGCGGCTGCTCGCAGCCGGCGGTGCTCATGTCGCCTCCCGCCGACTGGTGACGTCATACGTGCGAAAGAGGAGGTTGCTTGAGTACGTGATGATGGAGATGATGCTGAGACGCGCTAGCTACGCTGCCAGGTGGCAAAAGTGCGCTACCAGGTCCTGGTGCCGCCGGGTATGGCATGGCGACACGACCTACGACGCCCTTCATGCTTGCGCTGCCTATTCCTCCGCTCACGCCTGTCACGCCAGCTACCATACCGGCGCCACCGCCTCCGTAAACGCCTGCGCCACTCCCGCCTCCGAAGAGACGCCTCCATAGTCGTCGCCAACTGTCGAGAGTTTTGCCGCTCCAGATCCATACGCCCGATGTTATGCCGACCGCGAGGGCCATGAAGTACTTTAGCATGAGGACGGAGTACAGTGGCCTTGCTCGGGGAGCGCATGGACAGGCCAGAGACTTCAGCCAATCGTCCCGTAGAACGGACTCGTAAATGTGACATGCGAGAACCAAGCCGGCCGGTAGCGTGTATAGAACGCTGAACACGCCTATGCGTATCATCAATTTTTCTAGCTTGTCCGCTTTTGCCCCGGGCTGTCGTTTTATCACCGAACGGATTCTGAACAGACTTACGAATCCGGCTAATAGAAAGCTCGTTCCCAGTAATAGGTAAACGAAGAGAGGCGCTAGGATGAACGTGCTCACGCCTTCCGGTGCTACCACGCAAACTCCTGCCACTGGATCCCCAGCCACCCCGCCCGAAATGTAAGCCCAGACCGTTTGAATTGTCGGAGCTAGCCAAGCTGCCAGATGGAAGTACTGGGAATAAGATGCTATAGCTTCGTTGCCCCACTTCAGACCGGCCGCGAGGAACCACGTGAACGCCAGTATGACCCACCATACCGAGGACGCCATTCCGAAGAAGTATATCATTAGGAAGACCGTCACGCAAGAGCCCGGCCCCTGTGCTCCCGTTCTCAGCGCTGGACCGTCGCACGCTATCTCCTCGTGTCCCAACACGTTCTTCGACAGATAACCGAGCGACACGACGAAGTAACACGCCGAGAGGAAGACTATCGGTCTCTCAGGATACTTGAAGCGCTGGGTGTCGATCAGGAACGTGGTGACGGTCGTGAGAGTGCTTGCGGCGCACAGGCCGCTCCACAGGCCGAGCCACACGGCCGCGAACCCTCGCTCTTCGGGGGTGAGAAACGCTCCGTGGCACGGAAGGGCGCAATTGGTTACCCCTGCAATTTCCTGAATGGTGATCCGACCGTTGTCCGCCTGCGGTGGTGCCGGAATGACTCCACTTACGGCCATGCCGGCCAGGCCAGCTCCCCCGGTGTTGCTTCCGCTTATCTGGCCGGGTATCGCCGTGCCTGTTCCCACCCCCAGAGGCACGAGAGGTGCTCTGCATCTGCAAAAGCAATCTCTCGTCCTTTCCCCCGGGGGGTGCTGGCAGTTTTTTTGATTTTTTCCCGGCTTACAACGAGGCGGTTGCATTGCCTTAGATGGTCGCGTTGGTCTTGGTGGTGCTGCTGCAGCAGGCATTGGTGCGTTGCTTGCCGAACCACTACCACTTCCGCTTCCAGATCCAGCACCGTTACTCGTACGATTATTTTGATCCATGCAAAGATTATCTGGATCTCCGTAATTCGGTAATCTCTCGCATGCCATTCTTTCCGGCCAAGAAAAGCCGTATTGCTGCATCAACGGTGCACAACCTGCTCGTGCTCTTTCGCATACGCTTTTACAAGCTGGTAATGGTTTGGTATACTCGGGTAAACATATTGGCGTATACATTGAGCAAAGAAAGAACTTTAAATCTGGAGAACATTTGATCTCGACTAATGGCCAAAATTGATGAACCTCCAAGCCAGCTTCCTCTTGAGTATCGTGATTTAACTCATTTGGCATGGCTGTTAAATTATACCCGATTCCACGGCACATTGGTATCGTTATCTCCTCGCAACGGCCATTTCCGTTCCCAGAATTTCCACCACTACTACTTCCAAGTCCAGAGTGACTATGACTACCACCACCACCTCCACCCCCGCCGCCGCCGCCGCCGCTGCCGCTAATTCCTCCACCGATGACGCTGTTACCAGCTCCAACTATCCCACCGGAAGCTGAACTCCCACCGGAAGCAACTCCGATTGACGAAGAAGATGAAGATGACGAAGAGGCCGAGGAAGATACTGCTGACGATGATGACGATGAACCACCACCACTTGATACCGAACCACCGTTGCTAACCGAACCAATCGATGATTCTAGTCGTGCGACTGGTAGCGAAAACGCTACTAGTAACAACGATAAGAGAAGCGTCATTGTCCGGCTTGGTAGCAACTTCGTCCGTCTAAGAGGTCTCATTGGTTTGGATCTTCGATTCATTCCCGCGTTGATCGCATCACTCCGGCCTGAAACAGAGAAATCGTTCTTGAATAAGTACTCGTCCGAGAAAGAGAAATCGGATTAAAAACATATACTCATATGTATATAAATAGGCCATATAATTGATAACGAATCATTAGATCATTTCTATGAACCCATAGATTATTTTATTTTTCTTCTTTTTATCAAATAAACGTTGTCATTGTATATGCAAGTAATCATTGAAATGTTATATTATTAAGAAACAATCTTATAAAATAATTAAATACTTTAAATCTTGATTAATAATAGATAATGAAAAATTATTTATCACCGATCTAAAACGAAACAAGCTATTGTAACTTCCTAGCTTCCTTCCATAACACCAAAAGGCTTATAGGTGGATTCGATCAATTTTACTCTTACAACAAGCATGTCTAAACTCTAGCTATTAAGATACCGATGATAGATGCCGTTGTTCGTGACCTTAACGAACGGAGCATACCGTGTTCAGGTGGCCCCGTACATAAATCAATGTCCAAGCATAGATCGCAAGGCTAGATCCAGGGTGCTTCGTATACCAGTAACGTGGACCAAACACGATTGGCACGCACCGTAATACACTAAAAGTCTACCACCACCATAAGATTAAGAGGAAGAAAAAGTGAAAGAAAGAAAGAGAAAAAGAAAGAAAGAAAGAGAGTGCAGAGGGCAAAGGGTACAACACGGAAGAGGAGTGAGGAGTGAAGAACTCGAGAAGCAGTCACGGATCTTATAATAGTCGAGCCGCGGAAAACACGTGACCGGAGCGAAATGTTATTGTAGGAGGCAGTGTTAGTTTTACCGTTTGTTAACTGCTAGGCAGGCACCCTGACGTTCCTCCTCCTCTTCCTCCTCCTCCTCCTCCTCCTCCTTTTTCCTTCTTTCCTAGCTATTTATAAAACGCAACGGTTGCATCCCCGGTACCGTAAAACTGTGCAGCACATATATAGAGAGTGTAACAGAGAAAGAGAATTTAAGGCACGAGCCACTACGTGTGTGGCTCGAGAAAGGATTGAACAGACGTGTCCTGAAGGATCGTTACCCTTCATAGTAGAAGACAGGTCCTACGTGCCTTGACTTGACTCGACTTGACTCGACTACTATTTCTTCGTTCTTTCTTCTATTTTTAAAATAACATGGCGAATTTTTTCGATAGAACATTCTTTTATCCTAACCGGATGACTTCACTGCAAGAATGTTGACTCTCGTTATATTTTTGGTAATATTCTATTTAAAAAAAATATATAAAGATAGCGAATCTTTCCAATCAAACATTCTTTACCCTAACAAATGACTCGAATCCAAGGGGATGAACTTTTCTATTTAAACAAAATAAATGACCGCGATCTTTTCGATCAAACATTCTTTACCCTAACGAATGACTCGACTTTCAAGGATGATAATTTCTTTTTATCGAACTTCTTTTTTCTATTTAAAAACCATGACGATGAATCTTTCGATCAAATGTTCTTTCATACTTTTACGGATGACTTTGTTTCGAAACGATGATAACTTTTACAAAGATAAAATCCTATATGTACATTTAATATTCCTTTTTATTCTTTCTTTCTTTCAGTTTCTATTTCGACAAGAACGAATCGTCTGGCTTGAAAATTTGCATACTTTCTTTAGGGTATCCCTCTCTCGCTAAAGGAAGCCACCAACCGTGAGAGTATTTTTCCGTCAGACTCTTTGTATCCTTGTATTTACAAATGTACACGAACAGAAACTCTTCTTCTTCTTCTTCCTCCCTCAACCCTATCCCCTCCTCTTCCTCTTATCACTATTTCTCTTTTTCTTCCCTTTCTTTCTGCTACCAAGTAAAAGAGAGAGAAAGGAAATAAGAAATCCGATATTCCTTCTCGTCGAATTGAAGGCCAGTAAATTCCGTATTCAATCTCTCTCTCTCTCTCTCTCTCTCTCTCTCTCTCTCGATTCCATGTTAAAGAACCCTACTTAAATCGAGAACCGTCCAAAGTCCGATAGTACATACACGTATATATTTGTAAATGTGAATACATATAGGATATATATGTATATGAAAAGAGAGAAACTGATCGATCAAATCCCTTTCATGTTGCATCCTATACTCTCGTTCATTTGACTTATTTATATTCAAACCGAAAGAATTTATCGTGAAAAGTTAATCACTAATTTTAATAAAAAAAAAATACATTTTTATTACCATTTTTTGTAATATTGTTTTTGTCATTTCATCTATTTTGTAACAGAGAAATATATATATATTTTCTTTTTAATTTCAATCAAATATAATCATTATAAATAATAAATTCACATATTAACAAATATCTACAGATTAATAAAACATTTAATAATTTTCTCAATAATTAAACACTATTCGCTATATCGTATAAATGTTTATAAATAATTAAATACATCTTTTCATTCTCCATTTATTTATTCGACAATTTGTTCATCTTCCACTCTCTCTCACCCTTCCAAAATTATATAATCCATAACAAATATTTGTCGAAAGCTAGATAAAAAAAAGCTTTTTTCCATCCATCCTTCTTTTCACATTCATTATCGAGTGTATATCGATTTATCGATAATACATGATATACCTTGAATTGAAGTAAAATTGAGAAAGAGTTTTATTGAAGGCTTTGGTGAACTGAACCAAACCCGAAAACCGATGAGATAGCACAGAGACTTATACACACAAATATACACACGTGTAATACACGGATAAAAAATTTCTCTCTAGTTACTTTCGATTGAACCTAATCATCCATAACTTTATATATTTTCGACCATAACGTTTTTACATTTCTTTTTCATCCAATTCCATAGCACTTGTAATTCCTGTCAGGTTGAAAATATTTTCACTGGCATATTTTTTAACTTGTGGCAATATTTTGCGAATGATTAGAAGAAGAAGAAGGAAGAAAAATAAGAAAGTAGGAGGAGTAGGAGGAAGAGGGGATTATGTGGTGCGAAAAGGAAACCCTCCCTGTTGAAACGAGAAGAGACATAGAAAGAGGGGAAAGAAAATGAGAACGAGAGGGACGTACTCTTGGCAATGAATCAGTTTTAAGGCCTCGCCCCTACGATGAATATGCTGCCAGCCGGTGCTTGAATTATGATATACTTTTCTCGCGTGTAAATCCCACCCTTTCTCTCTCACTCTCCTTCTTTTCCCCGGTTACTTTCTCCCCACTCTTTACTACCTGCCACCATCCCACCACCCCACCTTTTAAAACCTCCTTTCGACCCTCTTATCTTGGCACCTTAAATGCCTTTGCTCTCTTATGGTGTTGAAAATTATCTCACGATTAATTGCAGTGCTTTTTTTTATGGTATATGTCAGAAAAAAATGCAAAAAAAAAAAAAAGGAAGAGAAAGAGAGAAATTAGAAATACCATAACATTTTATGTCTTCTCCTCGATGAAACGTTTCGATGCAGTGTAGATCAAAATTTTCTAACATTTATTAGCCTAAATTGCTCGATAGTTCGTACATAGGATGATGACGATGATGATAATGATTTTTAAATGACAATTTAGTAACCATATTTATCTAGTAATATTATGAAAAATGAATTTTTAATTACCGTGACTTACTTCGTGTCTATATTTCTTCCTTTTTTATTTATTAATAGAGTGTGTGATAAATATCAAAAGAGAGAGAGAGAAAGAAAGATGTTTATGAATGAATGAATGAATTGGTTGGATGTTTAGAGATCAATTAAGATACTCGATTAGAAGTTACATGTCAGTTTACAATTTTCTTTTACCCGTCTTAATTATTTAGAAACTACTTTATTATACGTTCGAGTATTAGTCAAACGTTAGTCTTATTCATGGTCTGTGCCTTTCGTAAGCCCGTATACGTCGTTCATATTCATTGTAGTACAGAATACTAAGCCCTGGGGTTATGATAAATCCTTTCATCCTCTCTTACTTCTCCCTCTCTCTCTTTCATACTCGAATCACTCGCAAGAGGCTTATACGAACGTTTTACTTGTATACCTACAAACATAACACAAACATACGCATATATCTATAAGTAAAGATAGAGAAAGATAGATAGATACGTTCTCGTTAATTTTCGCATGACATTTCCCAAGAGATTCGTCGATGTCATTTCTATTAAAATTACGAACATAATCATTCGGAAACTTACGTGTGCTCACCCCCTCCTCCATGTGTGATCAACGTCAAATAGAATTTTCTTATTAAAGTTACAAAAATTGACAAAAAATTTCTCGGATTACGATAAGAATAATAATTACTTTCGACGAAGGAAATGAAGATACATGAGTGATAGGAGGAAGGGGTAGAAAAAAAAGAATGAAAGGGGTGAGAATAAACATAAGAGAGAGAGAAAGAGATAGAAAAAAAAAAAGTGAAGTTTCTATTAATATTCCCGAGTCCTCTCGCTTGCTCGAGACGCCTCCTCGAGACGTTTTCTCGAGTGCACGAGACGGCGTTAATGCCTCCTCCTCCACCTCCACCTCCACCACTACCACCTCCTCTTCTTCAGATTGTCGTACTAGGTTTTTAAATCTTCTCTTCTTTCTCTTTTTTCACTCTCCTGGCAAGTGGTCAAGGTTGACCCTGAGGCACGTCACTCATCGTTGATTCGACCTAGCTTGAAGTATATAATTCGTAAAAGAGAGAAAAAAGGCAGAATAAAAAGAGAGAGAGAGAGAGAGAGAGAGAGAGAGAGAGAGAGAGAGAGAGATAGAAAGAATATGATGAGCGAGAAAGAGTATAAGAGAAAATAAAAAAATAAAGAGAGATTGAGAATGAGTATGAAAAAGAAAATAAAAGTTACAAAGAGAGAAAAAGAGAAAGAGAAAAAGAAAGAGAAAGATGAAATTGGATGCTTTCACAATACGTGACGGAAGAGAAAGAAAGACGAAGGTAGGTATAAATCAAATATATAAGAGAGAGAGAGAGAGAGAGAGAAAGAGAGAGAACTAAGAGAGCTAAGATTTATGGTGAAGTATGGATAAGGCACGCGTTATATTCCCCTCGTTAGTCGGCAAAAGCAAGCAGTTATGTCTGTGATGATGATAGTGGTGTAGTAGTGGTATTATAGTAGTGGTAATGGTTACTACTCCTTGACGACGCCATAACGTTTTATATCAAATCGCGTGGCAACGACATTAATCAGCAAATTTCGAGACGTCACGATTCTATATCGGTGCCACCATACTACTACTACTACTATTATTATTACTAACACCATCAAGTATCTATTTCTTCTCTTATTGTTAGCAAAAGAAAATCTTGCAAATAACTATCCACCAATTTTTTTTTCTATTTTTTTTCTATGATCATAATCACGATTCTCTTGACAACGTTAATTGAGTCAATTTCTAACATTTAACGAGAAAGAAAGATTGACTCTGGTAATGTAATTTTTGTTTATTATTTTACATTACGTTAGCATTTTTTTAAAAATCTTTTCATCGTTCGTACGAGAAGAAGAGGGAGAAAGCACGATGATTAATTATTTTATACTGATTAAGTATGTATATACTACTTCATTATTTTATAACGATACTGTCGATAAGTAATATCGTAATAACTCTTGTGATATTATTCTCCATGGTGAATAAATAAATAAACAAATATATATTGAATCTTGAATTATCTACTATACAAAGTTTGAGGTAGTCTTGTAAATCTTATTTGATGCTTATTATCTAATTAGACAACTCGAAGAATCGTTGAATATACGGTTATAACAAGAGTCATCGTTAGCTTGTTAAGAATTATATGATATATACATATATACATGTATATAATATTATATATATATACTTTGTTGGAAGATTGAACAAGTTAGAAAGATAAAAGTATACAGTTGGTAGAAGTGGAGACGAGACAGAGACAGAGAGAGAGAGAGAGAGAGAGAGAGAGAGAGAGAGAGTATTGAGAAGTTTAAAGTAAAGTTTCGAACAAGCATCCCGTCATGGGATCCGTCGGTGAATGATGGATCGACCTGTCGCAAGAATTATGACAGATCGTTTGTGCCGGTCCTTGTTCCGAGCCGTGCCACAGGATGTACCAATCCCCGTCTACTACTCATTTGACTTTTCTCTCGGAACTACGAACCTACGCATCAAAAGATATTTCTACTCTCCTATATATACATAGAAGTTTTTATCTGAATTCTAACGAAAAATAATATTTCATTTTATACCCTCGTATAATTTCAACGTTTATTACTTTTATTATCATATTTGTGCAAAAGTTTTCTATCCATTAATTATACAATTTTAAATCATAACGAAATATTTATTTCACATATATTTTTTTCTGTTTTTTACAAATACTAATAAGGAAGTAAAGAGATATTTAAATAAATTTTATTAACGCCTGCCGGTGTCGATTTTTGTAATTTTGTTCTTTTTTTTTTTTTAATCTAATTTTTATTGCACTTGTTAACTTTGATTGCTAGCGACATTTCATTTGTAAGAATATTTTACGCAATATACTAACGAATAAAATAAATTATCCAATCGAATATAAATAAGAAAAAAACCAACACTTATAAAGGATACCTCATAAATCAAACATTTCACAAGATATTTTATTAGTATCAAATTAAAATGAGAGTTAATTACAAATGAATATTTACGTTATTCCTGGAAACCCCATAATCGATAGATCTCTCCCGTTCATAATTAAAGAACATAGAAAAAACAAACAAAAAAAAAAAAGAAATTCACAAATTCCAGATAGACGTAACATATTAGAAAGGGTAGAGAAGAAGAAGGAGAAGAAGAAGAAGACAAATAAAAAACAGGAACATAAAATCTCGTTAAAAAAGATTCATTCGTAGAAAATCGATTTTATCGTCCGGTTTTTTTGCAAGAATTCGAATCGTTTGTAGGAGACGGCCCCCTACCCCTTCTCCTTCTTTCTGTCTGGCACTGCAGGACGTTTTTTGCATAAATTATTCTTGACGACGGGAGGTCCGTCGCCGGCTTCATCTTTTTCGATAGAGAAAATATTTACGTCCACGTCGTAACAGTATATCACAGTCTAGAACCAACCATATACACATGTACACAACCACGTACACATACACATGTCATAAGTACATGTATACGTACGTAAAACATCTTTAGGTAGTACGAGTATCAAACACCATCACACTATTACCACTACCATCATCACCAACACCAACACTACTACTACTACCACCATCATCGTCAGAAGCAGCAACATCTGAACCAGACAGCCAGCCGTTTTCGCTTTATATCGTTTCGCGTTTCTATTTAAACGAGCTGCAGGTAAGGTATAGTAAGATGGATTCGTGTCTCACGAAGTGTATACACGAAGACGACGAAAAGGAAAAGAAAAAGAAGAAGAAGAGGGTGTGGGTAGGGGTGGGAGGAGAATCTATCTTTCCCTCGAGTTCTTCTCAACCCCACCCCACCACCACCTTCTTCTTCTAGTGAGAGGATAGACCAAGCGAAAAGTTCGTCAAGGGAAGCAATTACCAAGAGAATCTCTTCTTCTACTACTGCTGAAATTTCTTTTCTTCAAAGATTGAACGATACAACGATACGAAACTTTATCCCCTCACACCACCCCATCCCTAACCCCTTTAGCTATTACCATCATTCTTGGTGGCTTGATGTTTTTTTTTTTTACACAAGAACAAACAAAATGTTAATTGAAATATTATTATATCCAATGAAAATATGTTTTATTTTTTTTATTCCTTGAAAAGTCACTTTTTTATGACAGTCACGAAGTTAGGAAAATAAAGGATTATTTTGTGCATAATTTATTTTTGTGAAACACTTTATTAAGGAGAAGGATTTTTTATAAATTCATATAGTCAAATATTGTTATTAAATACTTAGTGATAATTAATTAAAGTAAATGTATTATTATTATTAATATAAATATCATTGAATTTCTCTATGTTAATTAAAACGAACCGGCAACGTAGTTTTAGGATTTTGTTTTATGATGACATCCTATAAAATGTTACATAGGTCTCATAAAAGCAAACTTTTTATTTGACAAGGATAAAATTATTATACCCAGTCCAAAAAAAAGGATTTGTCGTAATTAAAAAGAGAATTCGCCGAATCTCAGAAATCTTCAATTTCTTATTTTAATAATGTCTCTCAAAAATATCCTTAAAAAAAATCTATAAAATATTTTATAGAAAAAATAATTCGTCCGTTAAGCGTTAAATATAAAAAAGAAAAAAATAAATAAAAAGTAAGTTGATATTATACAACGATTTATTTTATCGTATCGTTTCGTTCAATCTTATTTTTATCCTTTTTTTTTTTATCTTATGTCAAACGAAAAAAAAAAAAGAGAAATTCTTTACACACACACACATAGAGAGAGACAAAAATACAAGAGATTGAATAAAATCTATATATCCTTCTTGTCACTTTAACATTTTACACGAAAGGAAGATTTATGGGATTGGGATCGGTGAGATCGACGTATCACGATCGAAGAAAGAAATGCATTTTGCTGGTGGAACATGGTATATAAAAGTAGTAGTAGTAGTATAGTAGTCTATGGTCTTCTCACCGATGAAAAATGTCAATCTGTTTCTTTCCACTAGAAGGATCGATAAGCCCACGGCAATGATGGATCGATCGATCGATCGATCGATCTATTGATCAATTTTCCCTTTTATCGAAACTGGTGTTGACTCTTTTATCGATCTGACTCCGAAAAGATGATTCTTTACCTATTAGAATGAACAAAAAAATTCATCCGTTTCATCAAATTGTTCTTTACTTTGAAAACCTGCATAATGAATTGTTTTTTGTAAAATTTAATTTGAAAATATTTATTAAAAAAATGTATGAAATTTAAATCACTTTAATTGGATTTTTTTTCGTTACAAATTCAATAATAATTCGATTAATAATCTTATCAAATAAATAGAACGATTAATGTTTACGTTAATTCGATTACAAGTAATTTCTATAAATTATTATTTCTACTACCTCGTAAAATATAATATTTACAATATTATAACAAAATATAATAATAGTAATATTATTTGTATTTATTCGAATAATTTTTGTTAAACAGTTTTAAGAAATATTTCAAATTTTTCTTTTTTAAACCTCCATCTCATCTTACGTTTTTTTAATATTTTCCATCGTTTTGAACAAATTAAAATGCTTCAAATAAAATCGTATGACATTAAAATTGTTACTATACTATAATTAATTAAAGATAGTGGAGATAGGGTGAGTGGTTGAATTTGTGTATACGACTAATTAGAAAACTCTCGATAGAATTATTTTCATATATTTCTCTTTCTCTATCGGGAAGCGCGTCATCAGAGAGAGAAAGAGAGAGAGAGAAAGAGAGAGAGAGAGAGAGAGAGAAAGAGAGAGAGAGAGAGAGAGGAGTTTGAAAACCTCGAACGAGATCAAAGTAAATTTCTTGTTCGCATAGGTAATTAAATCGACGGGATCTAAATAAAAGTGAAAAGCCATCGAGACTCGACGTCGAGTACATTCTCGCTTATGAGGTAATTAATTCGTCGATCTCCTCTTACAAATACACACACGTACACAGACACATATGTTATCTCTCTCTCTCTCTTCTCTTTTTATTTTTCTTATACTGAATTATAACGTGTCGTATAAATTACAAATTTCGTGTCTATCGAAATACGGTTCTTCATTAATCGTGGTTCAATTTATCGAGATGACGTAAGTGTGTGATGCGTAATCATCAACCCCATCGACGAATATCCAAGCAACGTTCTACCTATCTATCTATCTATCTATATCTATCTACCTATCTCTCTCTCTATCTCATACTTTAGAGTTCGTTTGGTATTACGTATTTCAAAAGCCCACGATGTACCACAGCTTCCATACCGCACACGTTCATCATTTCCGAGACAGCATCTCGCCGTAATGCACCTCTTCTCTTCTCTCCTCGTCGCACAGATTTCAATTTATATGCCACTCGTCGGCTTTGTTGTTAAGCGTGCAAGCTGATTCTCGCGACGGAATAAACGTACCGACGCTTTATCCACTCCTATATATATATATGTGTGTGTATGTGTGTGTGTAAATGTATATATGAGAAGTCCTTTCATGCTTCTACAGTTGGAAGCGTGACAAAATTCATCCCTTCGCCCCCCTATCACTAACTCGCCAGTTCGAAATTTATCAACTACTTTTGATACTCTATTACCATAACTAATTGTTAAGTATAATATATATTTGATTTTTTATATTATATCATTTCTCCATTAATCTTTTATTATACGTTGTTATAAATTATAATATAAAATGGTAAAAGAATATTATTAAAAAGTTATATAAACGTTTAATAATTAAAACACGATACAGAAAAATATTTCAAGTGTTATTATATTAAAGTAGATGAAATTTTCTGTATATTAATTTTTGTATACAATTAATATGTATTATTAAGTAGACTTGTTATAAAAAAAACTAAATAAATATAATAAAATAATTGGAATAATTACAATACAAAAAATTAATTATTATTCCAATCTCGTTGTAATATTTCCTACTGTAATAAATATCAATAAAAGAAACATTATATAAATCAAGTATTCTTAACAAGTGGTCTTCATTAAAGAGAATATCTTAATTAAAGAAAAAAATTCGTATTCCACGCAATCCCTTCTTCGAAAAAGAGTTTTATAAAGTCTTTCCAACGATTGAATCGAGTCACGAACAAGTCCCTCGTGTATGCACTTCTAACAACTTGTAGAATAGGGAACGCTCGTAAGTTAATTTAATCGACAGGATTTATGGCACCACTTCGATCTAACACAATGCCAAATATCGTGAATTCCTTTTACAATTGTATGTGTAAGTCACGTCCGATTTTATAGTTTCTTAACGAAACGTTTCAATGTACTGTGCATATAAAAAGTTTAAGAGAAAAAATAAGTAAGGATGAGTGAAAAAGTGAAAAGAAAACAAATTTGTAAGAAAAAAAAAAAAGAAAATAAGAAAGAGAAATAAATCAAAATATACGAAATTAGTGATGACAGGATGAGTAGCATGAACTTACTAAACTCATGGTCTAAAAATTTATCCTCTACTCAAGAATTTCGAATGAGTGTTAAGAATGGAGAACCAAGTTTGCTCGAAATTAGAACGATTCTCGTATATATATATATATATATATCGTATATACATATACATAAATAGATAACTTGGAGTAAAATAAATGTTTCCTTGACAGTCACGCCTGGATATTCCTGTTCAGGATGCAGACGACATTGGTAAACGTAAACCGGAACATGTTGTTGGTACGAGTCTCATGGTTCTATATCGAGAAAATGAATTCTGATACGTATTTTTTTGTATACGCGATTGAATTCCTTTCACATATATAATCCCTTTATTTACACGTGTTATTAAATTTTATAACGTTCGTTTAAATTTATATATAAATAAATTAGACGAATCAACGTGATCCTTTAGGTTGCAACAAAATAAAATTGTCGTATATTCTATATTTAGAAAAAATTATAAATAAAATAAATATAATATTATACGTAACAATTCAATTTATATATATACTAAATTTGTAATTAAAAGAAATGTTAATAAGATTCAAGTGTAACTTATCAAACCAACCGAAACAGATGCGGGTAAGATAATAGATAGGATAAAATAAATCAAAATGAATTATCGATCCAAGTAATAACCAACGACCGTAATATAATACTTCAATTCAATAGCATTAATGTCTCTCCGTTTCTATGATCATAAATCTTGATCAACGTAAAAAAAATGATAATAATTAAAAAAAGCTTTTCAAACATTGTACAGGAATTAAAGAAAAAGAAGAAAAGAATCTTGTTCGACATGAAACAGCTGCTAGTTTTGCATAAACGTAAAAAATAAAACGTCAGGTATCATACTAATGCAAAACAGGGTTGTTTTCACCTAGTCAACGATAAAAGATCGATGAACGTTTTAGAAGTGAGCCCTGAAAGACCAGGTGTCAACACGAATCGTGTTTCTTTACAAACCATGAGCTAACTCGATTAAAATCTCTACGATATTAAAAAAATAAATTAAAAAATGGAATACTAAATAGAAAAAAAAAATAATTCGAACCAGAGGAAGCAGAAATGTTTTTAGTTATTTTTCGTATATACGTTCGAGAAAAAAAATTTGAGGAAAAAGTTTCGTCCGTTAACCACCCTCTCACTCATCCACTCAACCCTTTCCACCTTGGTGGGTGGTTGGTTTTGGTGTAAAAGTTACAACACACATGTTGGTTCTTCGTAACTTTGCGAACTGTCGAGTGAAGTGTCTCGCTCGTATGACTTTTGGCTTTTGTTCCATAGGAGTTTTACACAACACACGTAGGACGTGTTGTAACGTAAACGCAGGAGGATAAAGAGGTGGTGAAGAAGGTGAGAGAAGTAGGAAGAACAGGGGCGGGGTAGGATGGTTGAGAACGAAGGATCACTCGTTGTCACGCCTGAACCACCCCCCTTCCTCACTCTCTCTCTGTCTGTCTCTGTCACTTATGCAACTACTCTTTTGAACCTCAATCTATCCATTTCACTCACTCTCACACAACCCTTTCTTTGATTTATTTTTTTTCTTCTTTTTTTTTTTCATTTCACGCAAACCTTTCTTCTTCACACGCGCTAATTAATTAGGAATGAATTATGGATTCGTGCGCTCGGTTAATTGGATTCGACGTTTCGTTTTGCAAAAAAGAAAGAAGAAAGAAAAAAAAATCCGAACATTAACATTGTGTAGGTGTGTATCTCTGTTTGAGACTGTCTGTCTACCTGTCTACCTGTCTCTGTCTGTCTATCATCCTGTCTGTCTCTCCTGTGTATACCATATGAGCTTTTCATTCGTGACACACCACCAACTAACCAACCAACACGTCACCTTTATCGGCGTTTCTTTTTTATCTCATCGTCCTTCGATTTCCAGACCACTCTGTTATTAGGCAATATTTGATTCAATTAACGATTAACGATTACATCTGGTAAACTCGTTGATCATCACATCTCGCATTTCAATCAGAGACAGAAATTTAATTCGTTGAATCTTCGTTTTTTATTTCTTTGGTCCAATCTTATTCAGTCGAACGTGTTTTAATGTAATTACGAATTCTTTTTTCTGTTTTTTTTTTGGTACATCCTTTTTTATATTTTTTTTATTTAACTCTTTGGGGCACGGTGGGATTAAAAGTGTCCCACCTTTTTGATACACCATAATGCACGGTGGGACATTTTTATTCCCACCTCGAAATATTATTGCAATAGCTACACATGCTCATAAGTTTATATTTCGTCTTATTTACGCAAAACAATTGGTTATTAACTCTTTCTTTTTATATTTTTACATTATTACATTATATATGTAATACCTTTATTAATAAAAATATACCAATTTAGTTTCATTTAAAACGTAATTAAATTTCTATGCAACATAGAGCTATTTTATTATCTGAAATTTTATGCTCTAAAGAGTTAATACGGTGAGCGCCACGTGAATTCTTAGGGAAATTCTTGTCAGGCCACAGGCGTTACTTTGTATTGAAAAAAATAGTTGAATGTCAGTCACCGACGGCTGACGTGGCGCTCAACGTGTTAATGAAGAAATTTGAATATAACAAAAAAAAATATTATGTTTAGATAAAATTGTAGATAAAATTTTTTTATAATTCTAGTAGAAAATTATATTTGTATATTGCAATCTCTGTTTTCTTTTGCTTCTATTTCTTGTGAATCTTTTTTTCTACTTGATTTAAATAATAAAATAAAAATGAAAGTCTCTTAGTGATGAAAAGACATCATCAACATCATCATTATCATCATCATTATGAGTATACAGTATATAATACAGGACGTTGATTTAAACAAATATAAAAACTATAAGAAAAAACAAACTTCAATATAAGAAACCGGATAGTATCTCGTTAGAAAAAATATAAGCAATCATATCTTAAACTATCATCTGTAATCTAAAATAAAAAAAATTAAATAAAAAAAAAAAAAAACGAATAAAATAGAAATAATGAAGACTAATAAAAACAAACGTGATCGGCACAATCACAAAGTATTATATAAGATTACTCTTCCGACACATTCGATTGACATTTCTTCGTAATTGATATACCAATGCATAAAGGACAAAGACTTTCAACGACTACCACGATGATGACGATGATGGGATGATGATGATGATGACGATGATAATACTAACGACGTTGATAATAAAAAAAAAAAAAAAAATAAGACAGGAGTGATTTTCTGCGATACAATCTTTGAAAGAAAAATAAGAGATAAGAGCACCCAGTTTTCTACCTGCTCTTCTCGATCAAAAGATATACACACACACACATATACACAATATGTGTTTAAATCCCTTACGGTTTGTGATCAAAGAAAAAGAAAAAGAAAAAGAAAAAGAAGAAGAAGGGTCTAGAATTGAAGCAAAAGGAGTAGTAGTATCCAATCAGAATGACGTTAAGGTGGTGGTACAACCACTCGTTACCACATTCGCTGTTTACTTTTCACGTGCAACCGGCTACAATTCTTCTCTCTTTCTATTTCTATTTTTTTTTCGTGATTCTTTTTAAAAGGAGCTTGGAAGGAATCGAAGAGGAGCCCAGGTATACGAATAAGAAGAAGAAATAGAAGAAATAGAAGTAGAAGTAATAGTAGAAGAAGAAAAAGAACAAATTTACGAGAGTTCGAAGGAAAGGAAAAGGAAAGGAACATTGTAGAAGAGAACCGTAAATCATCCTATCTCTCTTTCTCTCTCACCAATTTTATTTTATTTATTTTTTATATTTCTTCTAGGATGACGTATGAAAAGGAAAAAAGATGCAAAGATGAAACGAAACGCAAAAGAAATAAAAATACTAATAAAAAAAGGGGATCCAAGAAGATGCTCATTATATCTTTCTACTTCTTTTTATTCTTCTTCTTATCCACTAGAATCTGTCGTCCAGTTTTGACCTTGAACTTTACCTTCAGGTATCGAAGGGTAAAGAAGAATGCGTTGTTGCATCTCTTACCTTATTTATCGCTTCGATGGAAAGTATAAAAGAGAGAAGAAAATAAAAAGAATCAAAGAAGTGGGGGGAATAAGGGGAATGGGGTGTTGGTTTGGGCTCACTTTAAGAAGCCGCCGATGTAAGACGAAAAAGGTGTCCTCCACATGTGCCACTAATTAAGATCTCGATGAAGCTCGATTTATGTGCTTGGATATGAGTTCTCTTAATGAGGACTAGGGTGATAAACTGCCGGTAACTATACATGTTTTACAAGCACTCTTTTTAAACGGCACTGTTGTCACTTAATTATCTTTCACGTGGTATGTGTATGTGTATATGTATGTGTTTAAGTGTATGTGTATTCATCGATTGATCGACGAATTTTATAAGATAATATAAGTTTCAACTTTTATCAAACTTTTTTCTTTTTTTCCGTGGAAAAACATCAACCGATTATTTTTTTGATTTCGAACGCTGTTTATATCTTTCACCACTTGCATCTTCTTCTTTTTTTTTTTGTCAACGTTAATCTTTAAGTATTTGTTAAATATCTTATCGTGAATTTGATCGTCTTATCTGAGAATTGTACACGTTGACGACGAGTATAAATAAATAAGAAGAGATTTTTGATTTTCTTTTTTTCTTTTTCTAAAAGTAATTTTGTTTCGTTTTATCTGTATGGTATTTCAAGCGTTTTTAACTGGTTAGGTGTAACAGGTTTGGTATGTGGAGAATTTATGAGTATCGAATTATTGCACGTTTAATATATAGTATAAATGATTATAAATCGTTAACTGTTTATTATGAATATAATTTAACATTTATCTTCGATTGAAAAATATTATTTTTCTTATTATTTAATAATAAAAATATTATCCAATGAAAAAATGTATAAAAATGTATAAAAGAAACCTTGTCATTTAACTGATAATCACATAAATAGTATGTAGTATATAAATATTTAATGTTAAATATTTAAGGTTAAATATTTTCACTTCAAAATAATTAATATTAATGGAATTTAAATATTTAAAATTATCATTTATCTTCCATTGTAAAATATTATTTTTCTTATCACTTAATAATAAGAATATTATCAAATACAAAAATGTATAAATTTTGTTAAAACAAAAATCATGTCTTTTAACTGATTATCTTATAAATATTATATTTCATATAAACTTTCGATATAAATTAAATATTAAACAAACAAAAAAATAAAAAACTTTCAAAATAATTAATATTAATTAAATTTAACTATTTAACATTCTCATTTATCTACGATTGAAAAATATTATTTTTCTTATCATTTAATAATAAAATTATTATCAAATACAAAAATGTATAAATTTTGTTTAAAAAAATAAAACCGTGCCATTTAAATGATTATCTTATAAATAGTATATACCGTATAACTATCTATAAGTTAAATATTAAAAAAACAAAAAATAAAAATAAAATAAAAAACAAATTAAGAAACTTTAGAAATAATTAATATTAATGGAATTTAAATTGGAAATAAATATTTTTCACGATGCGTTAAGAGTACTGTTATATCTCGGAAACGAAGAAATAAAATAAAATTACAAAAAAAAAAAAAAATAAAAAAAAAACTAAAAGATAGAAAAGAAGGACGATATATTAAGCACGTTATCTTTCTCTTCCCCCTTTCGCGCGTTGTACGATATATCATCGGGTTTAGAGAGAAAGTCAACGTACGGAGACACGGCGCTACTGTGAAATAAACGACGAATGAAGATAGAAAGAGAGAAAGAGAGAGAATAAGATAGATAGAAAAGAATTGGAAGAAGAAGAAGAAGAAGGAAAAGGAGCCGCGTGGGAAGTTAACTTCCCATGAGACAAATTGGTCAGAGTTATCGGCAGGATCCGAGAGAGAGAGAGAGAAAGAGAGAGAGAGAGAGAGAGAGAGAGAGAGAGAGAGAGAGAAATCGTTTTCCTTGCATGCACGAAGAACAAGGATACAGGGATGATATCAAAAAAGTATTTTGCCATTCGACAACGGTCCTACGTTCGATTAAATTTCACGATAAATAAAACACACACATTTTTCCATGCTTAGATTAATTACAATTTTTTTTTATTCGACTAACACGAAGATGACAAAAAAAAAGGAAAATATATGAGAATAAATTGGCAATAATTTTACTCGATGACCTTTTATTTAAAATGTGATACCGTATATCGTATTTTAAAACACACATCGTTGGGTTTAATTTATAGGAGTATTCTTTAATCGTTTAGAATTTATTGCCAATTTATAAACTGTGATAAATATATCTGTATGTGTGTGTACGTAATATAGTATGTATCACTATTTATAGATGATATTTTGTAATACGTGGGAAATATTTCTGGAATAAATATAAGATACGAAAATAATGAAAAAAGTGTTTACGTAAAAATATATTCTAATTGACAAATTAAGTTCTATACGAATAAAAAAAAAAAAAAAGAAGGAAATATATATTCTGAGAGATAAAAAAATTACGTATTAAAAAAATAGTTTGAAGTTGTACACATACATATTTATACTTGTTAACATTTATAAATCGTCTCGAAACTTCGATTAAATTTCCATATAAAATTACATCCTGTTTTTTTTTCTTTTTTTTTTTGCATTTTATCTTTAGCATTGACTATTAAATATATTTTCTACACCTTGTGTTTATTTATAGAAGAAAAAAATAGAGAAGAAAAAAATATTCTTAAAAAATAGAAAAGAGTTTTTATTGTGAATATATGAAAATTGATTGAAAAATTCGGAATTAAATTTTCATACCAAATAATGTCTTCTTTTTTTTTTTGTTCTTTTTGTTGTTGATGATTTTTTCTTGCAGAAAAAGGATAGTAATTGTACGTAAAAGGAATTGCGAATTTTTACCAACGATTAGAAGCGCAATGAAATTCCTCGTCTACTTTTCCTTTTCCGTATGCCATAATTGCACAACAACTGGCGAGTTTTAAAGGCAACGCCTGTGCTTACGAAACACGTATCTTTTTATCTGTACGATGCCCGAAGTAAGGTATTTATACTTAAAGTTTATGTTCTGAATTTATTCGATTCAAACCATTATACTAACTGTCTCTAATTGCGTAACAATTGTATTACTTTATTATTTTTTATCAATAATTCTAGAAATCGCAATATCGTAAAAACAAAACAAAAAATAATTTAAAAATAAATCTTATCACCGTGTGATTACTTGATAAGGGTACTTAAAAATTGGTATATCAATTGTACCATAATTTTACATAACTTACATCGTTAAAAGTAAAATTAATTATAAAATTATAATATATTAATTAAAAATAATAATAAATAATATAATTTTACAAATTAATTATTTATTAATAAAATAAAAATATTATATTTATTATATTATATTTATTAGATATTATTATAAATATTAAAAAATATTTGATATCGGTCTATTTGCATAAATATATCTATAAATTTCATTAAAAAATTGCATTATTTTTTTTTTCTTTTTACATTTTATGTGACAAAATAATAATAAAATTATCACATAAAAAATAAATTAGGAATAATGCTTAATTTATTATGTAGCAAATAAATTTAACTATTTATAAAATATTTAAAAATATTGTACAATTATATAAAACAAAAGGATTGAAAAATTCAAGAAATTAACTGACGAAACGTTAAGAATAACAAACTAAAGTACAAACGAACGAACGAAGGAACGATGGATTCTTAAAAAGCGAGCAAGCTTCCTTACTTGACGCATCTCAAAGAAAATTACACAGTACTACACGCGGAATACCCTGACCGAGATATGACAAGAATACAAGTTGGTAAAGACGTGATCGTGCAAGTCAATAGCTTCAACACAGTCAGTAAAACTAGAAAAGATGAAACATATACACTACCCTAACTTCAAACTCTTTTTGGTCTTATAAACACCTGCATATGCTGATCGAAAAAACAAACTCGTTTAAACTAGTCATGCCAGGTACGTCCGTCATTATTTCGTCGTTTGTTTAAAGAAATAGTTACTTTTTTCTGTTAATTAATTAAAAAATACAAAAATAACTTCATAATATTTCTTTTTAAAAGTGTTTATGTCCAATTTGCGTGTTAAACGAATTCACTTATTTCAATTCATATTTGCACTAAATATATTGTTTTATTAAACAAAAATTCAATTAAATACAATTGTCAATATTTTCAATAAACGTTTGATCAAATATTTCAAATCTTATTGAAAAAATAAATAAATAAATTATTCCAACGTTTTTTTATCACCGAAATTTTCTTTGATTTATCAAATGGGAAATTAATTGAAGGTGAACAATGTTTCTTTTCCCCTGAGATTGCAAACAAATGAAGAAAAGTAAACGATAGGAAAAGGGTTTGAAATATAAACGCGAGGTTATCTTAACTTTTTTTTCTTTTATCTTCTGTCTCTTTCGTACTTTTCTATTCTTACGATTTGGATAACACGAGGAAAAGTTTAATTAAGACACGGTTAGAGACTGTTCTTATTTCTTCATAGTGTAACCTTCTTCTCTTCTTTCCTGGTGTACCATCTTTTTCCCCATGAATCAGACTAAGAAGATAGTAGAAAGAAAAAAGAAGAAGAAAGAAGAAAGATAGAAAAGTGTGTGCGCGTACTTTCAATTACACGGTAAATAACGTCGGCCGCTTCTTTTTACCCTTTTGCGAGCATGAAAACTTTAGTTTCACCGACTTATATACTCTCCTCTTTTCTCCACACTTTCTTTCATGAATTTTCCCAGCAATTTTCCTTTATCCTCGATGTTTTTTTTTGTTTTATTTTTATTTTTGCTTTTCTTTTCTCATACTTTTTGATGTTATTCGTCTACTTGAAAAAACCCTAATACACTTTTTATTTTCTCTCACATTTAAAGATTGTAAATTTTTGTATCAAAGTGATCAACATTTTTAATATTATATTATATTATTATTTATTTGTAGAATTATTATTATTATTATTAATATTGCTTTTCAAGATAATACAATAAAACTCGTTAAAAGCTTTCAGCCAATCAAATATAATAATCAGTATATACATATATATATTTTTTTATGAAGAAAATTTATGAAATATTATGTAAATTAATCGAACAGAATTAAATCCTTTGTACCTTTTCAGAAAATAATGAAATATCTATTTTACACGTACAATATATAAGCATACATAATATCACGAATAATTAAACGATAAAAGTAAAAAATGGTTCTCTAAATATTTGACTCTTTAATTATTTTCTATAGAAAATTCAATATGATATACAGAATGTGAACTTAAAATTTTAAAATTAAATTATTTATAACATGAAACTTTTAAAAGAAACTTATTTCATTCTCCCTACCGTTTGAAATTAAAAATTTAGGAAGTACTCGGAAAAAGTAAATTAATAATCCGTGAAACACTTATCTCAATTCTTAAATATAATCCATTGTTATAATCTATGTTAAAAATTCGTAAAAAAAATTGTACAGTCAAAATATCATCAAATTGAAAAAAAAATCGAATATTTAAATATAATTATTATATAAATAATTTTATAATTATTATTAAAATTATTATTAAAATTATTATAATAATAAATATAAAATAAATATAAAAATATTTATAATAATTATAAAACTACTTATATATATTTATATAAATAATAATTACTATATTATTAATTATTAACAAATTGTAAACTAATCATTTAGAAACTTTTAGCATCAAATACAAATTATACAACCACTCAAACGTACATCGCCATATTGATATTATATTTAAAAAAAAAAATAAAAATAAAAAAAGCAATCGAATTTTAAATAAAAAATTTATTATTTAATTAATTATTAGTAACGAGATTTAAATCAACCGTTTGGAAACTTTTGTTTTTAAATACAAGTCACTGGACCACTTACCCCACTCTACCTTACCCCATCACCCATCGTATACAACGTTGTATAGGTATTATATTTAAAAAAAAAAAATGAAAACAGAAAAAAAAGAAAGAAGGAAATAAAAAAAGAAGAAGAAGTGAAAGAAAGAGAGTATAAGCGGCTCGATCTTGATTGAAGACGGTTTACTCGCGGCGAATCAAAGGTGAAACGAAATACCCTTCCAGGAATCGTACTCGAGAGAAAGAGGACTTTGCCAGGAATACGATCGGCAAAGAACCGGCGAGTATTACTCGCGTGTCGGCGTACATACGCTCGACTTACTCGTTTGCCGTCCCTTCTTCGGCATCTTTGTCGGTATTTTTTTTTTATTTTATTTTCTTCCCCCACTGTTCAAATTTTCCAATTAGGTTGACTCTCGCGTCGCACGCGTATTCACATTTTCCATTCATTTTTAAATACCCACACGAAAAAAATCCTACATTTATCTTTTCTTTTCTTTCAATTTTAAAATGACTCGTTAATGGGAGGACAGGGGGGAATTAAAAAATCTTTTTAAAAGCTCAATCATCCTATTATGTATAACACATACATACACAGAGATTTGGAGTTTAATTTAAATTGAAAATAAATGGATGATCATTTAAAACGGTCAACTTGTTAAATATCAACGTTCGTTTTAATATCATCGAAGTAAATTATAAATGAATTTTTATTTTTTTTTTTTATCGGACTTCCGAATTAATCTGATTATCGAGTATATTTATATTTCGGTTGAGTAATTTCTAGAATAATTTTTGAATATACAAATTAATAATTTTCAACATGATAAATGTTTAATTTAACCCATTACAAACCATCCCGCAAATATTATAAAAACTTAAAAAAATTAAAAATAAAAATTTTCAAATTTAATTCATCGTCAATATGAAATCATTGATGATTTTAAATAATTTGACATGTAGAATACTTAATAAAATGATCAATCAAATTAGTAATTAATTTCTACAATTGCTTCAGTAATTAATAATGATTGATACAAAAAAATATGACATAGTTATTTTGATATATATACAGGGTGTAGTTCGTTGAATTTGTATCAATACTGGCTATAATATTGTAAGGTCAAAAATAAAGGTACCCTTTAAAAAACATTAATAAAAAAAATTTCTCAAACTTTATTTTATTGCAATGTATAGTCAATCAAAAACAGTTTAACTTTTGTTTAAAGTATTTTTTTGTCAGGTTATCCCAAGTATTTAAAAAATCGTGAACATAGTTACATGAGACACCCTGTATATAATTATAATTAAAAAAAAATAAATTACACGAATATATAAACTACCATCATGTATTTATTTATGGTTTATAATATTATCGACTAAAATCTTTGTTATGTTTTAACAAACTAATTCTTAATTATATGTTTGATTTCAAAGAGAAGAAGAAGGTGTTTGTGTCTTTCGTCTCGACTGGTTTGCGATATGGCTATCGACCCGAAACCCAACAACGTTAGCTTCCCCCGAAGGGCTAAACTTTGAGAAAGTGAGAGAAGGAAGGACGAGACCAAACTGAGAGATACGTTAGTATAGTTCTTCGACATCGAGAAACTTGCTGATGAGAGTTTATGACTTTCGCGGGTGATTCGATTTACTCCAAAGGACACACATAAACACACTACCACCACCATTCCTCCATGGGGTTTTGGCTCGCTTGCTTGCATTGTCCTCGCCATTACTTCCAAACACATTTTACCATTTCGAAAGTTTATATTGATTTCCCTACTGAATTTATTTTCTCTTCAAGTTCATTACAAAGAAGAAAGAAAGAAAAAAAAACGAATTATCTGGAAGATTAAATTCACGATTGTGATCCATCTATTTTTCTTTTAAAATTATCGAACAATTTAATATATTTTACTTCAAATTGTAAAAGAAAACTTTTTGAGTGACTAAAGTAATTGAAAGATAAATGAAACGAACAAAAAAAAAACAAATGTAAAAATAATGGACTTTTTACACGTATCTTTAAATAAAAAGAAAATTAAAAAAAGGATTAAGGAAGAGAAAGGTGTGAGAGAAGTTATCTGTCAACTATTTTTTTTTCTTCTCTACCGACGTGTATGATTTATGCAAATATTCCAAGGACGATTTTACGAATTCAACTCTCTCTCTGTTTTTTTTTCTCATTACTTTCGTTGAGCTTTATAAATCGCACGAATTATGCGAGATTGCGTAATTGAAGAGCTGAAAAGTGGGCCTCCTCGTTGAGAATTATTACCATGTTACTCGTAGAAAACTTGTGCGTGGGAGGGTATCATTTCTTTGTATTAGTAAATCTCTAATACATTAACATAAGAACCGAACGTCTTGTACCGTGAAAAACCTTGAGCGCGATTCCGACATCAAGCAGGCACGTAAGTATACACATGCATATATAATAAATACATATAGATAGAAACATTTTGCCTTGGAATTAATCTACGTTCGATACTTCTACGTACAAACAGAAAAAGATATACATATGTATAATAATACGAATGGGATAATAGTAGTAACAAACTCTTTTAAACTTTTTCAATTTTAAAAACAAGTTTCAAACTATTACAAAAATCCTATGCATTATTATCAAAGAAATTACATAAATAGAATGAAAAGTTTATCTAATAAAAGAAACCGTAAAGAGAAAACAAAACCCAAGTAAGAAAATTTTAATTGCATTACTAATTTAGAGTACAACAAGTTAAGAAATTATTTTCAATCGTGTTCCGTTAATACAACGAACCTACCTACCTAACGAACTAACTAAAAAGGCAAAGCAGAAAAAAAAATTAATCAGAAAATGAAAAAAAAAGGACAAAAAAGAAAATATTACAAAAAAAAAAATAAGAAAAAAGGTGTGAAAGAAGAAACGTCGAGACGGTTTTCATCGTCGAAGGTTAATCCTTCGTGCGTTTTCTGTAGACACCCCATCGCGTATTGTGCAATACACAAACGTAACATCGCTCGCGGGCCAACAGCACACACACACACACACACACCAAGAATACATACATATATACATACACGTGGTACATCAATTCCCAGAGAGGGATATCTATACGCACAGGTGGTACACAAAAACAGAAGTAACGTATACTAACATAAGAGAGAGATAGGAACTAAAAAAGAGAAAAATAGAAAGAAAAAGAGAAAGAGAAAGAGAAAGAGAAAGAGAAAGAGAAAGAGAAAGAGAAAGAGAGAGAGTAAATCTCACTCACGAGACTCACTCTCGAGTCCCCCACCTCTTCCCTCTGCCCCTCTTCACTTCCCCCTATTCCTCTTCTTCCTTCTCTCACAGTAAAGCTCGCGTAGACGTTAACGGGTTTCACCTGCCCGACAGAGAGTCAAAGACAAAGGAACAGTGTCACGTTCGCTTCTTCTTCTCTCGTTTTCTCTGTTTACCGGGGCCTACCTACCAACCGACAGTACACACTACCAACCAACACACGACTACTGCTACTGGCAGCAGCTTCCAAGAGACTGAGGATGGAAAGAAAAAGAGAGGATGAAACAAGAGGAAGGTGGAGTCAAAGAGAAAGAAAGAAAGAAAGAAAGAAAGAAAGAAAGAAAGAAAGAAAGAAAGAAAGAAAAGAAGAAAGAGTGACTGACTGACTAAGAGAGAAAAAGAGAGAGAGAGAGAGAGAACTACTGACGCGATATGAAAAGCGTTTTACGAGAAGAGACACGGCAGCGACACCATCATCACAACTACCAACGATGACGGAACGTGAGTGAGTAGAAAGAAAGAAAAAAAGAAAGAAGAAAAGAGAAAGAATGAAGTGAGGGTAAAGGGGGAAGAAGGAGGAGTCCCATGGTGGTGGTGGTGGTGATGGTGGTGGTGCGAGAGACGTTCACCAAGTTTTTCCACGGTACAACGAGGAGGAATATTGTTTCAGGTTGGTATAATGCTGGGCTCGTTAAAAAATAATTCATTTAACCACAATGCAGCTTTTCTCTTTTCTCTTCTCTCTTTCTATTTTTTTATGTCCTTTCTTTTCCTTCGTTCATATATATATATATATATATAGGTATACAAGAGTATATGTATACGCAAAGGTGTGAGATACAAGATTGTGCAGCAACCCTTTTCCTTTTTCCTCCTATAACCTTTTTTTTCGTATATAACCCTTCTCTCTCTCCCTCTCTCTCTCTCTTTCTCTCTCTTTCTGTTGGTCGTCATCCACGCGAACGAACACACACGTTTAATCTATCTATTTTTCCTCTTTTTCAATCTTACACTTTATTCACCAACGTGTACTATTATATAAACGTGAATGTGTGTATGTAAATATAGATATTCATATACATACATATATATATATATATATATATACCTAAGCAAAGGTTATAACGAGGACGAGCCGGCCTGTTGTAATTAACGCAATAAATAAGTATCGTAACACGAGCTATGCGAATGAGAAAAGAGAAAGAGTAGGAGGGGGAGGAAAAGGAGGAGAAGGATAGGAAGAAAGCGGCGAGTAGGCGCATGCCTATTTGCAAAGAAAAAGAGATAGAAAGAGAGCGAAGTGTATACGCGTAGGCGAAAGAACTTCCTTTTATTTTATCTATTATCTCTCTCATTCTATTTAACCTTTTTTTTTTTAAATACATATGATCCTCTTTGCGGATGGATAGATTAGTTTGCATTAATGATACCAACGAGATTTTTCTATGTAATTTTCTTTTCTCTTTTTTAGTTTGTTCTTTTTGTTTTCTTATGTATGTGTGTATATGTGTGTGTGTTTATTTCTTTTAGGACAAGTTTGTAATTTTATTATTAAAATATTACCATAAATTGATGTAATAAGATATCATCGAATTCTTTTTTTTTGTCATCGTTTATATTATAATAATAATAATAACAATAAGTAAATAATTACTATATAATTATACTATATATAATATAATATAAATAAATATATAAAATAAACTATATAATTATAATATAATAATGAATATATAATAATATCTATATAATATAATATATTTATATAATAAAAACTATTATTTACTTATTATTATTTTTATTATTATTATAATTATTAGTATTACTTTATTATAAGTAAAAAATTATATTATATAACTATTATTTACTTATAATTATTAGTATAATTATTATTATAATTATTATATGTAATAATAATAATAATAATAATAATAATAATAATAATAATAATAATATTATTATTATTATTATTATTATTATATTTAAATATATTA
>NW_015148970.1:4902312-5073367 GCF_001465965.1 Polistes dominula
ATAATTTAAAAAACAATGATTATTATATTTAAATATATTATCATTATTATTATTATTATTATTATTATTATTATTATTATTATTATTATAAATAAAAAATAGTTATTTATTTATTTATTTTTATATTAAAACACGTTTTTAAATAAATATTCAAATATCATAGATATACCAAATTGATTTATTTCCAAGTAAATATCTGTTAATTAAAATATACTAGCAAGAATGATAAAAGTTTAATTATAATGACCCTAATCAAGAAAATTGTTAACTCCTCGAGTAAAATTATCTTTTGAAGATCGATAATGACGATATCGATTGAGTTTTAAAAGATCGAAGGGATATGCTATCTTCTCAAGAAAATATACTTCAATTCTAAAGATGTTTCTCTCATGTGTATGAGTGTGCAAAAAAAAACGTGCTATACTCGATCAATATCTTTTCGCACCTTTACTGCACTTTTAAGATAAAATGAAATATAATATATCTATATATATAAAATTGCGTAAAAATGATCACATTAACCACTTACGAGAAACCACGAATTATCTTCCTCTTTAACGTTCGCTTATTTTCGATACATCGAATACGATTCAACGATGCTTTACTACTACAACTACTACTACTACTTTTAAAATTTATTCTGAGAATATTCGAAAAAATCGAATGGAAAGTATATCGATAATCGAAAACGTTCAACTTCATCTCTTTTAATTAAACGCAGTGAAATCGTCATATTATCACGATCACGATAAATGAAATTGAGTCTCTCGTATTTATGCACATATTGAATCGATTATTATTATCATCATTATTATTATTATTATAAGTCTCTAAGTTTCTATATGGCGTACTATTAAACTTCGTAAATAAAGATACACAAATATACGCACAATATATCCACACACATATGCATAAAGAAACAGATATACACCACACGTTCTAATGTAAACGATATTTATCGTTGTCTACTAACAAAACCTTTCCTTTCTCTTTAATTTCGATTTATGAAAAAGAAAATAATAGGAGTTAAGACAATGTAGACACAATGTTATGTTTCTCTCAACCTTTTATACTTTGTTAGACATTAACTATACTAATAAGATTTATCAAAGAGATTAAATTTTAATCAGTAGCAGGATTTACTAACGTGTTATAACGATATCTATTGCGGCCGATTAAATGATTGAATAACGTGTATTATACAGTATTACTTTAATATATTATACACTACCGTTCAAAATTATTTTCCTATTATATCGAATAATTAACACCGATATTGAAGCTGATACTGTTATTTTAATAGTTTATTTAATTTTATAATTTATTATTTTATATTTATTTATATGAAATAATATATTAAATTTTTAGTTTATTATTTTATATTTATTTATATAAGATAATATATTAAATATATAATTTATTATTTTATATTTTGTTTAAAATTATAATTATTATTAGAAACGATGTAGGTTCGAAAGTACAATAAAATTTTCTATTTGTATTTATTTTTTTATAATACGATAATATTTAATTATTTTAGTTATTTGTTATATTGTCATTTACAAGATTATATATAATCAATTTTGTTTAGTATCTGTATAGAAAATTAATTGTTTGTTTAAAAAAAATAAAGTCACGTATACTAAACGTATTATATCAATTAAAAATATATATATATATTTAAATAAAAATACATTCGTGGATCACTCACATCATTGTAAAGGGGTCAAATAATTTTGAACGATATTGTATAGATTGCTTGACATTTAAAAAACTACTTTGAAGTATGATTCGAACGATAATCGTAAAACTTGAATAAGAAATTGCAGAGAATTTTTGTTCAATCGAAGAATTTGATTCTATTAAATGTTACAATAAAAAACAGACCTTCTTTTCTTTGTTAAAAATACGAAAGTATGTAAAAATAGAAAATATTGCTATAGTTGTATATGTATCTTGTGCATTTTCAAATAAATACACAAGATACCTAAAAAGATTTATTCGTTTAACTGTTAGGTGCATTTCTTTCTTCTTCTTTTTTCAAATCATTCCAAAGCGATTTGTACAAAAGGGCAACGCGTTGAACCGTGACTATTGTCAAATAACCGTCGAAGGGTCCAGGTATTACAGATTTAAATCTACTATTTTTTTTTCTTTCCTTTTTTACATTCTTTTATTTATTTCTTTCTTTCTCTCTCTCTCTCTCTCTCTCTCTCTTTCTTTCCTATTCCGTCGCCGTCTTAGTTGTCGTTTCTATTCCCAAACATTTCCTTTCTTTCATTAAAGCCTCTTTTCATGGTAAACTCAGGGTGTTCGCCTTCGTCTTTCACAAGTTTTTCAGACGGTCGAGAGAGTCGAGGGTGGACCAGAAAAGGTAATGCACTTTTCAAGAAAAACTCGTTTATAGTACGGATAGACTTCCTCGTATAAATTCACTGCTTACTAGGGAATATCTAACTTAGGATAGGTGTATATATATATATATAAAGAGAAAAAAAAAACTAAGAAAATCTTTCGACTTTCGCGAAGAAAATCACGCCAAAAACAAAATCAATAAAATGAAACAAAAACAGAGAAAAATAGGCTGGAAAAATAAAAACGATGTTTAATTCATTCGAATAGAATATTTAAAATAATCAACAAAGATGTAAATAAAATAAATAATAATAGTAATAATAAATGACTAAATAAAAAGAAAAATAATAATTAATATTAGTTAACGTATCTTAATTAATAAGTAAATTAATATACCGTATATTATTATATCACTATAAGTTAATATGCAAATGCAATTTTTCACATTAAATATTTTTTCTAAAATAAAAAAATAAATGTTTTCTGAAATAAAAATTGAAATAATATATAAAATAAAATTTATATTAATTTTAAATATCATATTTATATTATGATAAATACACAATTATATTATATATCACATTATTATAAAAATAAGAAATAAAAATATAACAAAATTATAAATAAAAAAACAAACAAACAAACAAACAAAAAAGAAAAGAATAAGAAATAGAGAAGAAGAAAGAGTTAAAAAAGGGAAAAGGGAGTCACGCGAACGGCGTTAATTCGCGAACATCCTTGCGTTGAAAGTTAACGACCGATCTCGTTCGTTGGTAGGATTGAACACTTCTGTTGATGGTGGTTGGTAGAAAAGAAGGCAGATAGAAACACACTACTCCTCCTCCTCCTCCTCCTCTCTCCTCCTCGTCTTCTGTTGCTCTGGTCGTTCATTAAATCCGCAAAGAAGAGACCGAATCACTATATCGTATCATCTCGTTCACTCTTCTCACACTCTTACTCTCATTCTCATTCTCATTCTCACTCTCTTTCTCTCTTCCTTTACATTCCGTTTTCTCACTCTTTTATTAAACGAGCACACACATACACACATACATACATCATACATCTTCCGATCGTAGCGATAATCTCACGACGATCAGCAACAGCAACAGCAGCAGCAGCAGCTACCTTCGACTATCTCATTCGCCATCGAGATAATTCGCTGTTAGAACCGATTCTCGAAACGAGGAGACGAGAAAGAAAATGAAGAAAATGAAGATGAGAGAAGATGTGCGAGCTCGTTTACTACCCTTTTTTTTTTCTCTTTCATCTTTTACTTCATTTTTTATTTCATCCTTTAACTTCATCTTCTAGCTTCATATTTTACTTCTTCTTTTATTTCAACTTTTACTTTATTTTTTTATTTCAACTTTTAACTTCATCTTTTAACATCATATTTTAACATCACCTTTTACATTATTTTCTTTTTTATCTACTTCATCATTTTATTCTTTGTAAAACGTTGGGTATTATTGCCAGGATTAGTATCGTAATATAAACGTATAGTTTTTACCTACCACCACCTACCCCCTCCTTAAAACAACACAACTGGTAAAAGGATTTTCATGGTATGAAAGAAAGGAATGAGAAAACAAGATGAAGAATCTTCTCTTACCAACTGTTAGAGAATATCTCAAAAAGGAAAATAAGGTACAAATGAAAGCCAGACATCTCCCACCTGGAAGACGATATATCAAGTTGAGAAAATTACGAGAGAATGAGAGAAAGAGACAGTAAGAGAAATAGCTAAAGGGTTTCGTCGACCTTTTTATTGACTTGGCACGAGAAACGTCGTCGTTTTCCATGGACCAACGGTAACAACATGATTAATTATCTTTCTACTTTGACTATTTTAACTACGGTGTCATGCGAGTTCTACCATCACCCCGCCCCTCCTTCCTTTCTCTTTCATCTTCGACAGTGAAAGATTATTTTAATATTTACAAGAACAATTAGCGAATTAGCAAAGACTCATTTTTTATAAAACGTTTGTTGTTGTCAAAAATTTACATTTATGTTGAGTTTTATGATTTTCGTGGAAGGGTACATTAATATTATAAAATTTATATTATTATTTATATTTATATTAAATAATTATATATGTATATTATATTATTAAATATATGTTATATAAATTATTAATATTGTATTATTATATAGAATAGATTTTATTATATAAAATATTATTTTTTTTATTTGAAATAATTATTAAATCTATTTCCAAAAATTCGAATTCTATTTTTTCAAAATAATTAAAATTTGATACTAAAATGTATTTGTAAAAATAACACACTTGATTAAACTTTAATGAACGTTCCAATCTTTAAATTCTACTCTTTATAAAGTTTACAATAATAATAGTAATAATTTAAAGAACAAATAAAAAAAAAATTAATTAAATCAATCTAACACATATTTTGAAGTATCTAGAAAACCACATTCGCTTTTTGATCTGATATATAATTAAAAATAAATAGATAATTAGTATCTGTTCTTAAATGATAAAATGATGAAATAATAAAAGCAAATAAATAAAAGAAAAGAAAAACCGTTTACGACGAGAATCGAAAGTCTTGGCAATTGCATTCTCTCCCTTCGATCAAATCGAATTTAAAAGTCGATCTCGTTTTTGAGATCAAAGAAAATTGTTGTTTGTAATTCTTGGTTGTGCTAATAGGTGATAAAGATCGTGAAACGACATAGAATTGTCGTTGTTATACACGTTTGAACTAGCTTTTGGAATTAAATTACTATCGAATAGAACTACATACATGTATTTCTTTTACTATAATACATTTCATTTATAACTTTTATTTTATATAATAAATATGTGTATGTGTATGTATAGAATGCTGTAAACAGAAGTGTAGACTCAAATTAAATTTTTCTAAAAATTATTTACATGTGTTACCATGAATAAAAATTGAAATTGTAGAATGTTAAAAATCATATGATGAAATGTCAACATATATCAAATACCGAATAATTGTATTTATTAATATTATTGATATACACCAAACAAATATGTGAATCTTGACATTTTTTACTAAATAACATATATAAACATATAAAAATACAAATTACATGAAATACAATTTGATTGATTATTTTTCAAATAGAGTTAAATACAAGAGTAAAATAAATATAAAAAAGAAACAAATATACAAATATGTATGAGTGTATGTATTATCGATAATACGTTTGATCGAAGCATGTTCTTGGTTACAGTGTTCGTGATTTCTCACGAAAGAAAATACGTCGTCGTCGTAGTCGTCGTCGTAGTCGTCGTCGACGTGCCCGTTTACTCGTTAGAAAGCGATAAGATAAAGCCTTCGACACCGAGAGAAGGTTTCTAGTGAAACGAGTAAAAACGATCGGTTGATTCTCTCCTCCTCCTCTTATTACCTTTTGACTTTTGCCGACTAAAAATTTTACACTACTACTTATATTACTTTTTCAAAAAACAAAAACTTTTTTAATCGATATACAACTAAAGATTTGATTTCTATCATAGAATTTAAATCTGAACTACTTCGTTTAAATTAAACTTTCCATGAAAATATTTGAATCTACCAAATAAAGCACCGCTTGTTAAAACACGATATAAAGTTAGTATATTTTTTATATGTATATGTGTTCATTCATTATAATTTTACGTAACACTACTTCTAATCATTTTTCATTTTCCGATACGAATTCGATCTTATCTATCTATAAAGAATTTCACAATCGTATTTCTAGAGAAAACTTGTTATATATATATATAAAACACTTATGACTAGTTCGTATAAATAAAATCTGATTGAATTTTTTTAAATGTTATACAAATTACGCGTAATCATTTCCACGAAAGTAATAAAAATTCGTATCGATACGTTTTAAAACCTTGTATGAAAATTCGGGGCACAATAATAATTTTGTTACTCGTCAAAAATAACAATAATTTTAAGAAACTAACCGTACCTGCTTCAGCGATTTCCCATCGTGTGTAACATTCGAAAAAAAAAGAGAAAAAAAAAGGAAAGAGAGAAAGAAAACCATCGTGCATATTAAATTTCTCGCGTGTAAAGAACCCATTCCCGTTTGCAGGTTTCAAATTGAATAGGAAGGTAATAACAATAACAACAACAACAACACCAACAGGTGAATACGATTCTTCCCTTCGTGTTTCCTCTTTCAAACAAAAAATAAAAAAATAAAAATTAAAAAAAAAAAAGAAACAAACAAGGCCAAGAAAAATAAATTTAAAAAAAATAAAAAGATACGAAAGTAATTGTGTTCGATCGAAAGATTTGCCATGCAAATATGCGATACGCTCACGTAGCATAATTACTTGACCGTTTTTATAATCAGGAGAACGGCTACAATTCCTTTTTTTTTTTTTTCGTATAAAGAAGGAAGAAGCTCAACGTTACATGCATGCATACGTAAATGTAACGTACATACATAGGTAAGTAGGTAGGTACATTACATATATGTATACGAGTAAAGAGAAAAGAAATAACTAGTACATAAGTACATATGTAGTAAGTGAGTTGAGTTTTGTAAAGAAACGAGACACGCATCATCGGTTCGTTCACCGATTGGCAGCTTCGATTTTAACGATATCCCCAGGACACGTTCGGCGCCATGGATCTCTTATGTACTCTTTGGAACGACGATAAAACCGGAACCGAGAAAAATATTCATTTATCTACGTCGTTTCATCGCTTGACCATTCGTTAAACTCTCTCGTGGAACCCTTCTAACTACTAGAATGTGTTAACGTTAATTTATTATTTTTAATGTACTTTGATAAACGTTTCTTTATACGAGTAAACAAAAAAATAATAATAAAAAAGAGACAACGAAAAATTCTCATTTAAATTATGACTATTCTATCTTGTAAATAATATTACTAATAATATATTATAAATAATTTCAATTAACGAAGTTAATCAAATAAATTAGAAAGTAAAATATATATATATTTTGTTGTTGTATTATATTCTTTATTAAATAATAATTAAATACCAATGATAACTATAACAATAATAGTTATTATTGTTTGATCATATCATTTGATGATTTGTAAAACATATCATCATTGTGCCATTTATATATATTTGTATTCTAAACTTTATTTAAAAATATATCAAGAAGATATTTAAAGATTTCCTTAGAGCTAAAATTAAAATAAATAAATAAATTGAAAACAAAAGATGGTTTGCAAGAAAATTTAGTCTACGCGTAAGCTAAATAATATATTTTTGTTCTTCACCCCACTACTTTGTATATATAAACTTTTAAACGGAACAATAAGCCAATGTGTAGTTAGTAAGATAAAAGATAAAGATAAACCTGTCTTCAATTCTTTATCTAATTTTACCATAGGGGTATACTTTTAAACAACAATGAAAGCACCAACTGCAGCAGCAGCAACAGCAAACGACTTATATCCCAAAAGCGAGAAAGAGAAGTGATTTTTGTTGTATCGACGAAAGTTGACGATCCAAGGAGCAAAATGGAAGTCGTTCGCACGTGCTGCGTCGAAATGCTTACTGAAAACGATCAAGAAAAAGAAAGAAAGCAAGAGAAAGAGAAAGAGAGAGAAAACGATGAGAAGCTAAGATGGGTGAGCAGAAATATACGATCATAAACAACGCGTCCCGTACGCGGTGCAAATTTAACCATGGCGTCCGTGTTGCACCGGAAGGAAGCCGCACGATAGTCGTAAAAACACTGACGGATAAATTCTCCATTCCCTTCTTTTTAATTTTTTTTTTTTATATATACATATTTTTTAATTTTTTTTTTTTTATATATATACATATTTTTTAATTTTTTTTTTATTTCACATTCGAAAACTAAATCGAATTACGATAGGTTCGAAAAAGTTTGTTAATTCTTCAAACCCATGATATGAAACTATTTTTAAAAATTCCCCTAACTTTTTACAAATTTAAAAAAATATATGCAATCGTGAAAAGAATTGTATATATTTTGTATATCACATAGAAAAAAATTGAAATTACTTAAAACAATCACGAATGTGGATTATTTTTTTTTCTATGTAAATAATATTTTGTTTCTTATATTATTTTATTAAATCTACTAACTTTGTTAAAAAAAAATTTTTAATGAGAATAAAATTTCTATGCAACATGCATAAGCTTTTGTTATTTTTATTTTTCAACAAAATTCCGGATGCTTCTCAAAGAGTTAACTCACTACTATAAAGTCACGTAACTTCAAAGTCGCACGCTTGCTTACACACACGCATGTGCATTCACGCATACACGTATGTATATGCATATTTATAGATTTAATATGTTTGGTTTCACTATACAACAAAAATTGTATTGTTATAAACTACAGTATAACTAAATTACCATTATATGTCGACGACCTTACATATTAATATTTTAGTTTAGAATATAAAAAATAAAAAATAAAATAAATGTGGTAAAAAAATTGACTATCTCCCATATTTTGTTTTTTTTTTTTCATTATTATGAACAAAAAATTGGAACAATAGTAATATATTTAGCAACGTTTGGAATAAAGAACAAATTTAAACAAAAAAAAAAAGAAAAATGTGTTAAAAAAATATACTGGTTTAAAAATGGAAAAAAATAAAAAATAAAAAAAAGAGCGAGTTGGTATTATACCAGGCGCGAAATTCTAAATAAATAAACGGCTTCGAACGAGCTTTCGACTGTGAATAAACGATGGAAAATAATGGAAAAAGCGTTTACGCGTTACTCGTTAAATCGAGTACACGTGAAATCGGCTTTCAACGTGATTCGAAGCTCATTCAAAGGATCGTCGAACGAAAGGGTGGTGGTGGTAGTGGTTGGTTGGTTGGTTCGTTGGACGGATGAATATGAGAGTAGTGCAGTCGCGTTGTCTTTATCACCCAATTTTTTAGATACAAAAGAATCATAGTTAGGTTCTTTTCTATACAACCATCATTCTCATTCACGTTGATTCTTATATTATCAATAATGTGTCTAACCAGCCATTAATTTTTTCATTACGATCTTATGAGATATATGTGTAAACCTATATGATTGGTTAAAAAGGGTTTAAGGATGACGTGCATGTCGTTATTATTCTTGTGTAACTCGTTAAACTAGTTTACGGATTAAAAACAATTTTTCGAATAACATATATATAAGAGTGAGTCGCATGATTTTTAATTACTTTTTTAGTTGTATTTATAGGATTACCTCAAAGTAACTTTATATAGTTCTTTTTGTATTTTAAATGCAACCCTCTGTTGCAACAAAATATAAAGAAATAAAAAGAAGTATGTAAATATTATTAACACAAAATAATATATATATATATATATATATATATATATATATATATATATATATATTATATTATATTATATTATATTATTATTTATATATATAAATATTACGTATTTTAAAGTAATATTATATATAATATAAATAAATATTATTTAATTAAAAATTGTTTCTTTTCCATCTAACTAGAGATGCAATTCTTTAATCTTACAAAAAAACATATATACAAGAAATAAATGAAATGACAAATATTATTAAAGAAATATTTCAAGTAATTAATAAATTAATATTATTTAATAGAAAGAAAATAAAATATGATTTATGAAATAATTAAGATTACAAACATAAATGACATTTTTAAAATAAATCATACGACCAACTCTATAGAACATTCCTTCTTATCCTAGTAAGTACCGTTAAAGTAAAACCAACTACAAGTGTTCGAGTCTTTAATTATAATATTGATTCAAGCGAATAACATGACTCTAGTTACGGTTTATGGTAAGGTAGGTAGGTAGGTAGGTAGCTAGCTAGCTAGCTAGGCGGTCGATTTACAACGAGTAAGTACATATAATGTTGGAATTTCATAAGGAAGGAAATGAGAAACGTTTAAAAAACACTACCACATTAATGTAAGTATATAAACGTTAAAAGATGTATGACAAGTCAATCGTCATATACCGGTTCGGGGGAACAAGTAACGGACGTTTAACAACGACAAATACAACGATACGATGATGAACCAATCGGAATAATAAAATACATATATATATATATATATATATATATATATATATATATCAATGTTTTTTAAATGACTCATTTTATCAGCAGTGATTGTTATCCATCCGATGTAAACAAATATTTATTCAAGGAATGTTCAAATGTGCATACGCGTCAACTAAAATGTACATGCAATGGTCTTTTAAACGAGTATGGTTTGACGAATGTTTTTTTTCGCTGGATAAAGAGAAGATAATTTCGAGGAAAATTATTAATTAGCTAATAAACTTGTCTATTAATTATTTAAATATTAAAATATTTCTTAAATGAATGTTTAAATTTACAACAGTCATCAAAACAAACGTTAGTATTGATATTTTAATATTGCATGAAATTTTTAAAGATAAATAATTACACGATAAAATTTAAATAAAAAGAAAACAAAAGAACGAGGAAAATACGAGCTTAATAATATATTTATTTTAATTATTACGAAATCTAACGTTTTTAAAACAAAAGTTTAAAGTGTGTGTTACGATGATATGTATTCGAGAAAGATGTAAATAACTTTTTAGAAGGAACGGTTTGAAGTTAATTTTTTAATTAGAGAACAGAAAGAATCTACGTTAAATTTAAATATAAAAAAAAGAAAAGAAACATAGATTCTAGAAAAATTTTCTTTTCTACGTTAATACCATATCGATTATTATTTAAACGAATAATAAAAAATGTACATAACATAACATACGTATAAAAATGAACAAAAAATCTAACACAAGTAATATTTTCGAGGATAGATGCAACGGTTATTTTTCGTTTGAGTTCAAAAAAAAGGGTACCTTTTACGGACAAATTTCAGAAAGAAGAAAGGAAGAAAGAATGAAGAAAAAGGGAAAAGGGCCACAATACGAGAAGAGCTTGCTCAGTTACTCCGTTTTATGCAGATTCTGTGAGTAAAACGGTAAGAGAAGGCAACCAGCCAGCCAGCTAGCAGCAGGCCAAGAGTTTCGGACGAGTCGTTGAAGCTGGGAAAAGAGAAGAGATGAAGAGAAAGAAGAAGAGAAGGAAGAAGAGAAGAGAAGAGAAAAGAGAGAGAAAGAGAGAGAGTAGTTTGGCATTCAAAATGTGCAGGACCGAGAGGAACACCACGTCGGATTCTCTGACTTTGCGTGTGCATGTGTTTCTCGTTCGTTCTTCGTTCCTATGCACGTTTCGAAGGAGAAAGAAAGAGAGAAGGAAAAGATGGAAGAGATTTTAAAGTGAGTTAGAAAGAGAAGGAAAGAGAGAAACCCCGACCACAAGATATATGCTACATGCTCGTGGATGCTCGTTTGCAGCGTGCCGAGAGGGACTGGAAAGAGAACCGTCGCTGAAGAAGAGAGTAGAAAATGAGAGAGTGAGAGAGAATGAGAAACGAGCCGCGTTTACTGGTAGTAGTAGAGAAAAAGAGAGAGAGAGAGAGAGAGAGAGAGAGAGAGAGAGAGATAGAAAGAAAGAAAGAAAGAAAGAGAAAGAAAGAAGACCGGCTATCGGTGCACCCTCTCCTCGAAAACAAAGCCGGATCTCACCTTGATTTATCGCAGAGTAGTGCTGCTGCTGTTGCTGTTGCTGCTGCTGCTTGGTATAAGTATATACGTGTGTGAACCTCTCTCTCTCTCTCTCTCTCTCTCTCTTTCTAAGTGTACGTAGTAGTTGGTTCAGTAAAAAGCCGTTGATATAATTCTAACTTCTCGTGAATTAGAAAATTAATCCATTATAGTCTTCGTGTGTTACTCTAACAAATCATCCTTTAGTTGATTACTTCGTCGAAAGATTGACAAATTGAACTGCTACCAAAAGAGAGAGAGAAATATTGCAAGTAGTAAAGATGTTCCTTCTCCTACTATTGCTGCTGCTGAATGCTGGATGCTGGATGCTGTTGAGGATTCTTCGCTTCCGTAATGTTGTACAGTAGCTGTCTCACAGATTTCCTCCCGTATTTTGTTTTCTTCTCTCCTTTTCTCTTCCTTCTTCTTTCTCACTCTCTTTCACTCTTTTCCACACATGATGATACCGAAGGTTTGTATATATATAAGAAGAAAAAGAAAAAGAAGACACAAGGCGGGTCTGGCACTAAATCAGTTCCACCGTAAAATCTTGCTAACGCACGCGTAAGAAACGTGAATCACCGAACGAGTAATAGTATTGAGATAGTTAGAAAAATATAGATAGAAAAAGAGAGAAAGATAATATCAGAGAGATGATACTCTCGATGAATCGCGCACGCGCTCTTTTCGTCCGCTTTATTTATTCCCCCTTTTGATATCACGGGTATTTCTCGACACACTCTTCCTTCCTTTTTTCACGCACCCACGAGAAAAATACGAATTCATATACATATGCATATGTATATTAAATATATATTCTCATTTTTTAATTGTATATATAAGTAGTACGTACACGTATATATTCTTTCTTTTTTTCTTCTTTTGTATTTAATTCCTTTCGTAATACGATGATAAACTCACGACACGACGCGATCGAATAATACCAGTCGAGTTACGCACGTGCGAAACTCGTCAACAAGAAATGAACCTTCCCCAACGCCAGACGAACACGCACTGCAGCCCGAAGAGTGGGGAGACGCGCTAGCCGGCAATCCACGACTCACTCGGCTCGACTCGACCGTCTCCGGTTGACTTCGCACTGCAGCCACTCCTCCCACTCTAACGCTTACCGTCACATCGACCCTCTCCCTCTCTCCATTCCTTTTTCACTCAGCCATCTCTCTCACTCGCTCTTTAACGTCCACGCGCTTCGTCCTCGGGTCTCCCTACGAGTCAGGACGATGGTCCAGCGATCTATACAGGGTGTCCCTTATTTACACTTATACTTTTACACGATCCATTTATCATGTTGGAATTTCAAATTATATCTTTTTTCATATATATGTAATATTAAAATCGTACGATTTTGATATAATTGTTATTTCTAAATAAAAAAAAAACATAATAACATTTACAGATATTGAATTCTATATATATAAAATAATTTTTAGATAACTTTTATAATTAAATATAGCAAGTGAAAATAAAATATGAACAATTCGTATTCCGTTAAGAATATGTGTGCAATATTTATGTTGATATATGTATATATATATATATATATATATATATATATATATATATATATATTTAGATTTAATCCGTTTATCGTTAAATACTGAGCATTCGATAATGAACACCCTATGTTTCGAGAGAGACGATCGTTCACGTGTGCAGCTAGGGTCCACATACGTGCACACCTGTTTTTTCAATGCGTGCGTGTGCACGCGACGCGAAAGTAGACACACTGTGCGCGTTACGGAAGAGAAGAAAGGGAGAAAGATAGAAAGAATGAGAAAAAGAGAGAGAGAAATATAAGAGGAGGTGGAAAAGAGTGGCCAGTTGAGAAGAGGAGGATGCTGTTGGAGGTGCGGGCGCCCTGCCGTGGATAACGAGATGCCTCCAGACTCGGTTGAGGCCTCGATCGCTAATTATCGCCTTCGGGTGAAGCCCTTTTTCGGGATAAAATCGAGTGTGTCGGCGATTCATCCGTAAAATCATCGCCACGCTAAGCTTACCTTGCCATATCTTGCACCATTATAAGAAAGTAAGTAGATAGGGTTGGTGGTAAAAGTAAGTAGGTAGTAAGTATTTTCAACTTCTTTCAATGTATCGACGAAAAGAGAAGATTCTTATTTCATTATCGAAAGAGAGAATAACGGGGTTACTTTTCTACTACCAAAAAAACTGCGATTGGTTGAAGAAATTAAATGCAATCTTTCGTTACATTCGAGAAGAAAGTTTCTGCGAATTTATGAACACATATATTTATAAATTCGGTGTGTAGTTTTATTTATACAATTATTTCAAAATTATTTATCTATTATATAATAAATTAATAATGCATATAAAATATAATAGTATTGTAATTTGAATTTAAAAAAAGAGAAATAAACGAAAGAAATTTTATTTTGTTATAGGGGTAGGCGTTATCTTCTATACAATGTGAGTCACCGGAATAATATTCCTTCCTACTCGTTCCCGCTGTGTCGTCGTCGTTGTCGTCGATTTTAAATAATTGATATTTTCTTGTAATGCAAAAATTTTACCAAATTATTCTACACACGGGAGAGTCATATTTTAAAGGATTAATTATACTTTCAAATTGATCTACATAAATTTGATCTTGATGGAAGCGTTTTACCGTTATAAAACAAAAAGAAAAATATTTTACGCAAATGAGAAGAAAAATTGGTTTAGCAAGGGTTGACTGTAACAGAACTTTAGGAATATTTTTGTTCAAATAAAATTACATTAGAATATGAATTACGAATCAAAAGGTATGATTTGGATTATTTTTGTTAATGTTTAATTAGACGAAAAAGTCGTACTATCGATAGATGAAATCATTCCTATCTCATTTCTTTTTTCCCTTGTTCTACGTCTACCGGATATAGGAAAAGAAATAGAAAGCTAAAAGGACACATCGTCGTTGAAGCAAGTTCGAACTTCTAGTAGGTAGATTTTTCGATCGTTGCTTTAACGATACACCACCTTCCTCCTGTTGTAGGGCCCGTTCTACGGTCGCGACCGGTTCTCTTCGAGTCCTTTCTGGTATCAGGATCGAGAGATCTAGTGGAGAACCATCTCCGAAGGATTTCGTATCGAGTATGAGAGAGAGAAAAAAAATAAAAAAAACAGAGAAAAAGAGAGAGAAAGAGTCTGGTTAACGAAACGAAAAGAAGAGAACGTACGATCGAGATCTACAGCACGAACTCGACTCGTACTACGTTACTACTCTACGTGAAACCAAAAAAAAAAGGAAAAAGAAATAAAGAATTAAGGTCCTTCTCGAATTCGCTTGCCGAATGACGTCACATACCGAACGTGCATAAGGGCCAGAAACTCTTTGGCTACTTGTAGGGTCTCTTCGTGCAATGCGAAAAAAAACAAATATAAAAACAAACAACAACAAAAAAAAACAAATGATACTATGTTACTATCCTACGTGAAACGAAAATAAAAAAGAAAAAGACAAGTTTTAAAAAGAGTTAATGTTCTTCTCGAATTCGCTCGTTGAATGACGTCACGTACCAAGACTTAAAAAAAGGGCCCAAACGGTTTACCACTTGTAGGGTCCTTTCGTGCATCGGAAAAAATGATACTCTCGTTCGACATAAATAACGAAGAGAGAGAAAGAGACAGAGAGGAAGACCCTTCAAGAAAGATGGCGAGAAACGAGCGATAAATAACGAAACGTTCGAAGACACCAAGCGTTGAACACCTGCAATGAATAAGAAAGAGAGAGAAGAGAGAAAGAGGAGAGTGATGACCGGCGAATCTTTAATACCACGTTTTTGCCCTCCTTTTAATGTCCAACTTCCTGTGCCCTTAGGCTTAATGACAACGACACCTTTGCATTTACGTACTCTCTCCTAGAATGAGATTCATCAATATTGTATGCATGCATGCATGTATGTATGTATGTATGTATATATGTGTGAGTATAGTACTTTATACGAAGATCGTAATCTTGTGTACTATTGTTTGCCATGTAATATCTTCTCTTCAACAATTTCTTACTAGTTTTGTGAAATAACGATATTCCCAGTTTTAATATGATATTTTTTTTTTACCATAATTTTATTATTGATTATATTACAATTATTTATATTATAGAATAAACCATTGATAAAATTTTTGAAATTCTTATAATATCTTTATGTAAAGTTCAAACTTTTTAACCCAATTAAGAATTATATTATTATTTTATATTCTTCCTTTCTTTTTAATTATTAATTTAATTAATAATTTAATAATAATTTAATAATAATTTAATAATAATTTAATTAATAATTTAATTTGATAATATTTTAATATATAAATTATTATATATTATAAGAGTAAGAAGATACTAATTCTCATATAAAATTTATGAAAAAAAGATAGAAGTAAAAAATAAAAATATAATACTTATTATAAAAATAAAAATTGATATTCATCCAACATCTCGGAATACAAAGTATTGATCCAGGTAGATCGGTTGTCAACAAACGTGTTAATAACTTATCTCATCTATTATCAGATTCGCCGACGCACGATACTTGGTCATTATAGAATCGTAAAATAAGAAGAACAAAGTATAAGAGAGTAAAGGATGAAAATGATGGAATATCCTCATCCAATTGCGGTATTTTCGTTATCGTCAAGTTATCGATCATAGAGGTAAAACGCGTATTGAACCGATCGATCAAAGACTATCGCGCCTACAGTATCGAGAAAGTTGCTCGATCCGAAAGGTTGAGCTTTTCAATTTGAACGATCCCTGAATAAGATAACGTGGCGATTAAATCGAATATTAACGACACGCGAAAGGAAGTGTTAAAGCTAAGTGCATATTAGAATGCAGATACACTGATACCATGTAACATGATTTTCTTTAACATATTCACACATGCGTTACACATACATCAAATGATTTAAACGATGTGATATCGGATATATTATTTATTACAAAATAAACGTTTTGAAAAAAGATAATCAATCTAATTTAAATATTACTTTAAATTTATACGTTAATAAGTTATTACTGCAAACACTTACAAGAAGATCATACTTTTTTTTTAGTTTCATTATTTCTTAATCGTATATTATTTATGACGAATATAATTGAAACAATCTCCATTCTAATTTACGTAATATAATTAAAATTCACACACATAAGTTATCCTAAATTATATACACATTCATTAATCATTCTATTATTTTATACTTACTATATACTTTTACAATGAAAGCTTAGTATAAAAAAAAATCTATAAAAAATGTAATCTACATAATATTACAATATTTAATTATTGAGCTAATCGAAACAGTGAACAGTAAACTTCCTTCACCTTTATATATTATTTCTTATTCATATTTCTGAAACCATCATTCTCAATCCATCTTGCAAATGCAACATCCTTATAATACAAGAAAAAGAAAAAGAAGAAGAAAAAGGGGAAGGAAGAGAAGAAGAACCCTTAGGGGGTTCTCGGACGGTTTCTCTTGACGTTTCTGGAATAGCCGAGAAATCGAGGGGTAGCTTCGTAGCTTTTCCCCTAGTTGCTTGATTCCAACAGTTATAGTCATCGTCGTCGTCGTAGTTGTATAGTCATCGTCGTCTTCTGACTTTGACGAAACTACATATCAACGTTAGGCAGATAGAAAGAAAGAGAAAGAGAAAGAATCATACCACGAAGGAACGACGAATGAGCGAGGATTGATTCTGATTATGATCTCGTGTCACCAGAAGAGGAGGAGAGACAGAGGTAGAGAATGAAAGGGAAAGAAAAAGGTAGAAAAAGAAAAAGCAAAACCGCAAGCTGCTGATGGCTTCAGTAATTCCCCGTGTGTGATGAGGATGGTCCATTATAGTCCTTCGACCTGGCATATGGGACATTGCACTTGACGAGGAGACATTTTATTTTCTATCTCTTTCTCTTTATCTTTCTCTCTTTCTTTTTCTCATTCGTGTAGAATATCTACTACATATATACATATACGTACAATTTACGTACTTTCCTTTTAACAGATATTGTATTCACTTTTGAATTATAATATACTTTTCTTTATCCAACTCTTATTTTTTCTCTCTCTTTCTCTCTTTCTTTCTCTTTATAAGTAATATTATATGCAGTTGTTCTAAAAATATTGTTTATAATCTTCATCAAAGTTAATTCGTATTATATTTTTCCTCTTTTTCTTCATCTTCTTTGAAAGAAACAAATCTCTTTTAGAGAAAGATAGAATATCTGGGATGATGGTGAAACTAAGGGGAGGATTGAGTGACCTGAGGGAGGTCAGGGGGACAAAGGAGAATAAAAAGAAAACTAAATGATAATATAAATGAGATTGAGAAAATGTTTTGAAAAGGAGAAAAACCTTTCTCTTTCTGTGTGGTTCGGTACAACGAGTTTTCCGCACGAGAGCAAATTATTCGTGGGAATGGTGGAAAGGGGAAAGTAATGGTGGTGAGAGGGGTTGACGGGAGAAACAAACTAAGAAATCGATCGAGAGAAAAGTTTTCTTTCTCCTGGAGTTTATATATATATATATATATATACTTTGCTATAGGGAAAGTTTCTTTTTCTCGAAAGAGCAGCAGCAGCAGCAGCAGCAGCAGCAACAACAACAACAGCAGCTCGCTTTTCTACCAATTTATTCTCTCAACGATAAGTCTTGAGCGTGCCAGTGATTTTTTTTTTTCTTTTATTTTTCTTTCTCTCTTTCTCTTTTTCTTTCTTTTACTTCACGTTTGTTTGTGTTCATTGTTACGCGTTAAAAAGTCTCTCTTTCTCTTTTCTCGAAATTGAGCCCCCTTGTTTTTTTTCAGGTGCCCAATCGAAACTTCGACCTATCGAAGAAGAAACTTTTCTCGCTACGTTAATAAACTATACAACGATTGTAGGTTGAATGAAGGGATAAAAAAAAAACAAAAAAAAGAAAAGACTTCCTACCCTTTCCCTTTGTTTTTTATTTCCGTTTTCTGTGTGTTCCAGTAATTGCAAAGTTTCTTCTAGTTTTTTCTTGTTTGTTTTGTTTATATTCCTTGTCCCTCCTTTCGTTTTATTATTTTTTTTCTTTTTTAATAAATACAAGGAAGAATAAGACGTAGAGGAAGATAAGAATGAGTGCAATCATCGAAATGAAGACGTCAAGAATAAAAGAGGCAAAATAAAAGGGTCCAGATTTTCTCTCAACGTTTGGATTGAGTAGTGTTGAAAAAGTCCAGTTTTGCTTGTTGAACCATCTCTCTCTCTCTCTCTCTCTCTTTCTTTTTCTACCTATCGAACCAACTATCCAACCCGCTTCTTTCCCCCGCATCTTCCGACGACCCCACCTAACTCACAAAGATGTCTTCCGTGTCCTATTGTTAGGTCACGGTTGACATTCACGATGTCCAAGCAACTCCGTCAGCAAAGAAGAAACGAAAAAAAGGGAAAAAATGTGACGGAGAAAAGAGGGGGAAGAGAAAAAGGCAGAAAAAGAGAGAAAACGACAGGATTCTCAAGGGAGGACCACGCTTTTACAAAAGGATCTTGCGGGTACCCCCTTACCCCTCTACCCCTTAAACTTCCTGCCTTCTTCGTAGAGAACCTGCTTTAGAAATCCCACCCTGAAACCAATTTATCTTGAGAAGCTGGAGCAGCGACGCTAAACGGATTTTCCCTTCGCCCATATTAGACGCTTTTATTCGACGTGAAATTAGCTTATAGACGCGCGTAAGAACGAACGAATGAACGAACGAACCTATGGCGCCTCCGCACTTGTCAGGATCGATCCTGAGGGGGTCCCCAACGTTACTTTGAAGAAAAAGAACAAAAAAAAAATGTCTTCAAGCTTGATAGCTCGATTTTCTTCTTCCTCTTTGTTTTTCATCCTTTTTTTTTGTCATCGTTATTATTCCCTTGACGTTTCATTATTTTACAATTTTCTACTGTATATATTATTTTAATAGCGTACAATGTGTTGCTTGGATGTAAAAAAGTGTACCACAAGACTTGTGAGAAAATTTTTTTTTTGTCTTATAAAGTATTTTCAACAAAAAATACAATAATATCTTTTACGATAATATTTGATTATAATTTATTAATAAATCATTATTTTTTATTTATTATAGGAAATAATCTTAAAACATTATTCTATCGAATGACAAAATTTCTTTATTATTGTACTATTATATATTGTATTATAATTGTATTGTATTATTATATGTTGTATTATAACTATTATTATATAATATATAATATATAAAATAATAATAATAATAATAATTTCTTTTCGTAAGAAAAAATAATATGCACGAGTTTTCAATTTATGTTTAATTAACTCCCTCATTTTATATAATAAATATTCGTAAAACAAAATAGAATTTAAAGATAAAAATATTATTATCTAACTATATCTAACTATAATAAATTGAATTTTTCTAATATACATTCATCATCCTACCGTTGGTGGAAGGAGGAATGGAAGGACGAAAGTCAACTAATAAACGAAAAAAAAAGAATTAGGAAAAAAAGGAAGATAGGTAATAATTTATCGTAAAAATTTTTTAGTAACAAGATCGTTTTCTCTAAAGGAGATAAGTAAGAGAACACCGTGAGTGCGTTTAAGATTCTCTCAAGACAGATTACGGCTTCCTGTGACCTATCACCTAAACAGGCCACAAGAGAATGGTATGCTCTGTGTGTCCGATCTCATGTTCGAGGTAGTGGCATGTGATAGTGTTCAGTCTCGGACCCGAACAGATAACGTTTCTCATTCCCTTTACAGTGAACACACAAATTCATCTTCCAAATGTATATATATATATATATATACAAAGAGAAATGGTGTGGTGTTGAGAAGGCAGGTATACAGTGAGAAATCCAGGTGCTCGTAGAAGAAGAAGAAGAAAAAGAAGAAAAAGAAAAGAAACTAAACTTCGAGATATAGAAAGTTCTTCAAGCTTTTCGATAATAACATTTTTTGTCACCCGATCTCCCATTTTTGTCAACATGTCATTTCTGTTTTGTTATCTTTCTCATTCCGTTAGGTAACGCATGCTCACGTACTACGACCTTTACTCGCATGATTACGAACGGTATGAGAGAAGCTTTTTTTTCTCTTTTATTTTTCCAATGTAGAAATAAATAAGAGAGAGATGGAAAGAAAGAAAGAAATAAACAAAAAATTACGAGAATACAAACTAACACGAAAAAAATTAGTGACCAAAATTTGGATAAGAGTAGTATGATAAAAACAAAGTGCATTTGGAAATAATTTTTGTTCAATTTCTAAAAGCATCGAAGAATTATTTATGTAACGACGGGTACACGTTGTTGGTATCGTTTCTTTAAGGTTCCTCGAAAAAGTCTCCTGTCTCGAAGCTTATGGAAGAGAAAGGAAGGAAGAGAAGGGGGGGGGAGAAGGGGACACATTGTCCCTGCGGGGGTTAACCGGTATTCGACCAGTTTTCTGCTCGACACGTTTTAAAGAAAAAAAGAGATAGAGATAGAGAGAAAGAGAAAGAAAGAAAATAAACTACACATGGACGGTATTTCATTCGTCACATGAGGGAGGATGACACCATGGTGGTGGTCCGTTCATCTTTTCTCGTTCGAGTTTCACATAGAAAACTTTATTGTTCCTTTAACTTCTTTTTTTCTTGACCTATAGCAAATAGAAATTTTTCTTTAACATCATGGTGAGGTTTGCAAACATTTTGACTTTGCTTTCCTATCCAATAGAAATTGCTTTTACTATATCCGGTTAGGGTATCGATGATGATGATGATGACGATGATGGACGAGGATCCTTCTTTATTTTCTAAGAACAGGACAACCATGTGACGTGTTTCTTCTATTTTTTTATTTTTTATTTTCTATCTCTACTTCTCTTTCTTCTTTTTTTTTCTTACATACTTTTATTTTTTTTATTTAAATTTTGTTTTTCTTCTTCTTCTTCGAACAAAACTCGCGTGCTTTATCGTCGTTGATCTGTAAATCCTTATTGACAGGTACACAAGGGAAGGAATAAATTATGAAAATAAATGGTCCTTCGTGAGATCTCGGTACGTGTGTCCATCATCATCGTTTTTCTTCCAATATGTCATCTTCGACTATACAACCATATTTTATTTCTTATTTTTATTTATTATTGTTCTCTTCTTATACTCCTCTGTAAAATATGAGATAACACATATTGTACATCATCCATATATATATATATATATATACATATATTATTCTTTAGTTAATATTTTTATATTTTTTAATGTTCTTTTTTTTATTATTAATATTATCTTTTCTCATATATTTTTGTTTATTAAATACAAATGAAATTTCCCTTTCTTCTTCTTCTTTTTCTTCTTCTATTTATACGAATTTAATAATATTCTTTTCCCCCATTTTTCTTATCAAATGAAAGATATTTTTCGACCAAGGGAAATTCTTTCTTCTCTCTCTCTCTCTCTCTCTCTCTCTTTCTTTCCATTTTTATTTCCGTGTCTGATAGACTCGAATTCGATCGCGTTTCGTTGAGGAAGCCGGCGAGTGAAGTCGTGGGTCGTTGCAAAAAGGAAGAAAAAAGAAAAAAGAGGGAAGGTAAAGGGAAGCGAGTCTCTTTCTGTCGTTGCTCGCGAATAAAAAGATGTAAGGGAGACATCAGTGGGGGGGATAGAAGGTATGTACCACCTATCCAAGGCATCTGTACACATACTACCACCATCAAACATTTCTACTACTACTATTACTACTACTACTACTATTACCAACACTCGTTCTCTTTCATATTTTTCGATATTCGTGTCTCTGAGCCTATATCACGTTGGAAGTAACGCGATCGTGATTTCTATCCTACGTAAAGAGAGTGAGAGAGAAAAAAAATGAGAGAGAGAAAGAGAAAGAGAGAGAGAGAGACCCATAACGCATTCACCATCATATTTATTTGAAACTTGGGATCCGTCTGGTGCAACTCAACATGTGTGTACATACATATATATGTTTGTATGTATATAAGGGGTATATAAAAGCACGGAAGATACGTCTAGAGATACACGCGTCCACCAACCACCCTGATACTACAACGCTGCTGTTCGTAGCTTCCTACACGCTTGGGAAGCCGAGAATACATTACATTATCTGCCTTTTGCTTCGGACCATCTTCAACGTTTTCTCCCTTTATTCTTTCCATTTTTTTTCTATTTCTTTCTTATTCAAACTTCTATCATTACTATTATCATTATTGTTATTATATATCTATTATTACTTCTTTTTTAAAAAAAATAGTTTGAGTGATTCTTTATAAGACAATCATGAGAAGTTTTTGATGTATGTTATTTTTTTGAAATGTACTTATGAATTTTTTATTATTTTTTTTTAATTTAATCTTTTGTAATGATATGTAGTTTTGATTATCGTATATCGTATTTTTATTTATATTTGTATTTGTAAATTTTGTTTGTAATTTGTGTGAAAGAAATATATAGTATTATTTTAGATAATTTGGAAGATCTCGATACTATTTTAATTATATTTTAAATTATAATCTTTTTTTAATATAATAATAATAATTATTATTATATAAGATTTTAATATTATTTTTTTATTTAATATTATATTAATAATATATAATAATTTAATATATTATATTATATATAATATAAATTATATTTTTTATATTTTTATAATTTTTTTTTTTTTATAAATTTTTATAATATAAATTATAATGTTTTTTTAATATAATAATAATAAATAATATATAAAGATTTAATATTATTTTTTTATTTAGTATTATATTAATAACATATAATTTTTAATATATATAAAAATAATTTCTTGTGTAAAAAATAATTGATTAAACTAACTTACTTTTAATTAAAAGATTTAGATTTATTTGAACGAATAATCAAATGTAAACAAAAATAAAAGATAGAAAAAAGCGTTAAATATTTTCCGCTCTATTTTCTAGAAATAATGTTACGAATTGTGTGACACAAAAAAAAAGGGCGGACACGAAACGAAATCTCAGTTTCAATCTAGGATGCATTCTTGGCAAGCAGTGGGTTCGACGAACAACAACACCACCGCTACTACTACCATCACCATCACCATCACCATGAACCTTAGTCAAACTAATACAACCAGGATAGTAACTCGAAACTCGTAATGGTGAGAAGAAGAGGAAGAAAAGAGGGAGAAGGTACTGTTGGTGGTGGGACAGGTATGGAGGTGGAGATGCCAGAAGGAGATTTAATAAAATGCTATGGGGTACAGGTAGGCGCGACGCGTCTTAGCACCACAAAGCCGCCTACGGGGAGTCGGATTTCTTCGAGACCTCTTCGATAATTCCGCGAGAATCATTTTTTTTTTTTCGTTCTCACTCTTCCTCTTCCTCTTTTTCATTTTTTTCTTTTTTTCTTCCCCTTCTCTTTTCCCCTATGTTTGCACTGTTCTCTTAACGAGAAAGGTGTTCGTGATACTAACGCATCCATTTTCATTTTTTTTTTCTTCTTCTTTCATCCTTTCCGCCAACCTACGTGCTCCTACATACGGTAACTTACTTATTTTCATCAATTTTATTTTTTTTCCCTCGGGATACATATTTCCTACTTCTATTATTATTATTATTCATTTTTTTTATATAAATACTGTTAAAAATTTTAAATTAAATTTAATTTATTATAAATACTTCATATTTTTTTTATTCGTGCAAATAATTGCATTATTAAATTTGATCAAAATAATTTCTAATTAACTTTAATATAATTTAATTATCGATTCTTTATTATCACTAATAATTTTATCGATTTTATCTAATTTCCTTTTTTTTTATTATTATTCATTTAAAATACCTTTAAATAAATATTTCTATTCCTCTCATCCAGATAATAATAAATATATTTCAGTAACAGTTGATATATATTGAATAAATCTTAAAAATAATATTATATCAGAAGAAATACGATTAACGGTAAGATATTTCTAATAATATTTAATAATCTCATAAATTAAAACAAAAATAAAAATTTTCTTTATATTTCCTTTTCAAATAAATGCATTTTTTATCGTACGATTTGACCTCGTATATCATTAGTGTATAAAAGTTACTTTCTCACTAAGTTAACAGAAAAAAAAACCCAAGCAAACGTTGAAGTAAGAGAAAGGAAATAAAAAGGAAAAAAAAAACAGGAAAAAAAATAAAAAGACTTTAATTCATCCCCTATTTTCATGTAAAACAGGAGACCATTTCCTCTTGGAAGGAGACACACGAGAATACACGAGGACTACTCGTTATACCGGTCTATACTTCGCGAGAGAGTCCAGTTTCAGGTTCTTCTTCTTCTTCTTCTTCTCTTTGAATAACGTCAACGAAGCTCGTCGAGAAGTACTACTCACTAACCGAGAGCTACGCCCTTTTTTTTTTTTGCACATGTACAACAGAGGAAGAGAAAGAGATATATGGAAAAGAATAATGACAAAATTCCATTCATCGTCAGCACGTTCTCTTCCGTACACGCATAAGCTCACGCTTATTAACTCGACACCGACGTTTCTTCTCGCTAAATTATCACACTTATGATATGGTAACTGAGAATATATGTTACTGCACGTATCGAATTTGATTTACTACATTGTACCGGTTTACTTAGAAAATTTCTATACGACGTTTTGTGATTTAATCTTTCATATATTCAATCATTTTTTATCCTTTTCTTTTATTTTTCTTATATAAATATATATTTAGATTTCTATTAAGATATCATACCTGTAATTACATTTGTATTTCATTTATACCCATTTAATATAGTACAGTAATTGCAATTTATATATATATTTTTTTTAAATGAGTTACAAATAGTTCTGATGTATCTAATTTTTATTTGAAGATATAACTTTAAAAAAATCAAAGTTACAAATCGATAGATACTTTTGAAATAATAAAATTTTAATTTGTTGAGCAATAAAATTGAAATGAAAAAAATTTACAAAATATACTTTATTAATTAATTAATAAAATATTAATATAATATATTAAAATAATTATTATATACAGTATATACAATATATGATAATTAATTATATAATAATTTAATATATAATATTAAAATAATTATAAAATAATTATAATGTATAATAATAATATTTTAATAATATTTTAATATAATAATATATTACATTAAAATATTAATATAATATATTAAATTTTATTACATTTATTATAATTAAATTAATATATTTATATTTTTATAAATATATTTATTTTCTTATAAGATATACACAAGTGTGTAATAATTAAAAATTACATGAGATTTGTATTGAAATAACATATAAATAATATTTCAATATAATTATTGAGATTATTATTATTTTATAAATATAAATTTTTATTTGAAATGTATTCTTATTTGATAAGAAAAAATACAATCTATTTTGAAATCGTATTAGAGAAAGCCAGTAGTTACTTCCGCGTTCGTAATTTCTCATCTCTCTCTTTCTCTTTCTTTCTTTCTCTTGGTGATTGTGAGTACGTTAGAATATACGACGTTCTCGACAATAAGTGGAGTGCATACAATGATGCAGCTTGGTAGACACGACAGGAACAAAGTCCAGCGAGATAGGACACGAAGCAAGGAACAGAAATGTTCCGGGGACGAAACGATTCCTAGAGAAAGAAAAAGAAAAAAAAATAGAAAGAAAGAGAGAGAGAGAGAGAGAGAGAGAGAGAAAGAGCTACCTGCAAACCTCTTAACTATTCGATCAGATAAAACGCGTTTTGTGTCGTCGAACGGCCACGCATTTGTATTCAAAGCTTCTTTACCAACAAACTTATGTATGTTCCTACGTACAATTGAAAAATCTTTTTTTTATACTACTTATATACATTATTATATACATCGGAAGTATTTAATGTACGATTATTTAGACAATAGATATATTTTTTCATTGCTAAAGACCTACTCTCAAATTCTAAAAAAAGAAAAATAATAAACACAAGGAAATAAATATAATTAATAGAAGAATTATTTACTGAGATTATTTTTGATTATATTATATATGTATATTATTGTTATATTATATAATATTATATTAGTTTGTATATAGAACCATAATTCGCATTTGTGTAATATATTTCATATTGGAATTATGTAATAATTTAATAATTTTATAATTTTAAAATTTAACAATTTATAAAAAATATTAGGCACATAATATTATTATATAAAATATTAATATTATATATTTATAAAATAATATAATATATAAATAAAATAATATAAAATAATATTTTGATTATTCCATACTATGGAATTATTAATATATAATATGGAATTAATATAATATATAAATAAAATAATATAAAATAATTTTTTTTGATTATTCCATAGTTTCATTACATAGAGAAAATATGTTAAACTAATGTCAATATCAAAATTGCTTTTTGGTAATTTCGATTTGAAAGATACACCAATGTTATAGTTATGATTAAAATAAAATACACCATTGAATGCTTATTAATCTATAGCATAAACAGAAATACATCATTTTTTAATTATCATTGCAAAAAAAATAGAATATATATTAAATATCAACCAAATCGTTAATATTGAACAAATTTTTTCAAATATAAATATAATAAAAGAAATAATTGATTGAATTTTTGTTAAACGAGGTAGAAATAGTATAAGGACGTTTAACAAGAATATGCTTTGAAGAATAAGAAGAAGAATAAGAAGAAGAAGGGCAAGCAGACAAGTATGCAAGGAAGATAAAAAAAGAAATTGGGAGTTAGTACGAAGAGATTCTGACACGTCTGTAAATTTTCTTGTGATCACCGGGGCACGGCTTTAACGGCGAAAGAAGAAAGAAGGAACCCAAGAAGATGGTGTACCGTAATATTCTGTCGAATTTACGGTCAGGAGAACGTTACGACTTTATTATGGACGCGACACGGGTAACCCACAGCAACGACATCGATATCACCTTTCTTTCTTTATTTCTTTCACCTCTCTTTCTCTTTCTTTCTCTTTCTTTCTTTCTATCTTCATTTCGTTTATTTGTAAATTCACCCTTTTTACGATCACTGAATCTCACGAACCATGGTATAGCAGACACGAATGTGACAAACGTTACGGTATTTCTTTTTGAAAAAATAGATACATAATAAGAAAGAGGAAGCTACTTCTACGTTCTGGACAAGTTCTAGAAATTCGAGCAATTCTCTTTATATTTGTTCGAAATATTAAACGAAGACAAAAATGGAATGTTATTCGAATCGACGTACTAGGGCTGATTCGAGTACTAAAGGACTGGGTTATTGCTCTTTTCTTTTTTCTTTTTTTTTTAAATGAAAATACAAGAAAAATATATTAGAAACAAAATTAACATATGTCATACTAAATAAAACTTAATTTTTTATACGACTAATGTAAATATGCATACACTTTGTATTCTAATGCAACTCAATTTTGTTTGTCAAATTAAATATCTTGTCGAGTATTGACATTTCCATGTATAATATTTGGATTTGTTCTTTTACACGTGGTATAATTGATTGGTTAAAAATATTTAAACGTCGTGTTATTTTAACAAATTTATATGATTGGTTATAAAAAGAAGATCGGAGAATAAAAAAAAATATAAATATTTATTATTGTGTATAAGAAACATTTTGCTATTACAATTTGTTCGTTAAATTCATCCCTACTTGTAATATAAATTTTTGTATAATATATTTCACTATATAATTTGCTACAAATACCAATTAAATAAACTTTTTGTCGTACTTAAAAAAAGAAAAAAAGGTATCAAATACAGGAATATCTTGAAATTAATTAAATGAAAGAAAATTAATATTCACCCCGAACAAACCAAACATTTTCTTTCCAATTACAAATCTAATTAATAGATATAATAAATGAGAGAATATATATATATATATATATATATATATATATACCAAGTATTCAAAGATGTTTTACGACTAAACGATTAGCGAGAAATGTACTAAAGTACATTTTATTTATATCATCTATCTGAATATTAGATCGCGACGTACTTTCGATGGGTTTTTCTCATTCCAACTATACACACATACACACTCTTACACATACAAAAAAAAAATAGAAAAAAAATATACGTAGCTCGATCAACCGATAAACTTTCTTTTCCACATACGGAAATAAAAATCGAAACTCGTTCCGATAGATGCCCTAGAGGTGCCTTTTCCATATCCGTTTCTCGTGTATAAAACGAGACGGAGATGAGAAGTAATAGAAGGAAGAGGAAAAGAAGGAGGAGGGGGAGGAGGAGGAGGAAGGGTAGCAACAGCAAAAGAAGGCAGATGAGTTTCTTCTTGCAGAGAACGTGTGTCAGAATGATTCGAAAGGCAAAGTGTGATGTGCGCGAGATTATGCCTTCCGTTGCGTTAGGCTGTCGAGATAACGAGCCTTATCGATACATAACAAGGGTAGTCGTCGAAAATTGAACCCAACTGCAGATGTGACGTGTTTATCTTTTACCCCTGTCTTTCTTTCTCACCCACCTACTCACTCACTTACTCTTTCTTTCTTGATTTCACGGTTTGAGTGTTCCATTTAAAATTTGACGAAAACCATTTTGTCCTACGATATCGTTCGAGATAACCGGTGATAGTTTTCTTTTTCTTTTTGTTTCATCATTTCTTTTTCTTTTTATTTTCATATTTTAAACTTATGAGAGTGTTAAAATATTGATAGGAGGGGTTGATTAGTTGTTCTTTTTCTCTCTGCTGACTAAAATGTTTTGAATAATATTTGTATATACATATATATGTGTGTGAGGATATTGACACGTCATTTTTGGATGACGTGTCAATAATGGGATAGAAGAGTATTTAAACAATAAAATGATTCTAACAAAGAATACATTGAAATATTTGCCCCCTTTTCTTGTTATCTGATGTAATTAAAATGAATCAAAAAATATTCTATTGTTATCTGTAATTATTTTTGAAAAAAAAAAAATTTTGATATAATTCAAATAACATAGACACCCTATAGAGATTATATATATATCAAGCAGAGATGAAGCCAAGAAAGGAAGCTTGTTCCCTTGTGCGTTATTATTGTGCTTGTAGCTGCCAATACGTATTATTCATATTTTTAGATACATTATAATGTAAGTACTTTATCGTTCGTTAGAGAAAAAGAGAGATAGATAGATACAGATGGATAAATAGATAGAAGATAAGCATGAAAAAAGATATATCAATATATATATACTAACATAGAACTCACGAAGAGAAAGTAACGTTTGCTGCGATAATACGATGCTTTTATTTTCTATCTCTTTCTCTTTCTCGCATTAATGAAAAGGTATCAAGTGATTTACGCGAGTGAAGGAGATTTTTTTTGGAGAAAAATTTCAAAAAAATACGATGTCACAGATGATTTACATCACCTAGGGTGAGATTAAGCCAGTAATATAATAAAAGGCAATACAGATACACAACTACCGTTACAGCAGCAGTTAATAAATCTCTCTCTCTCAGAACGTTTAAAATTTGAAACAACTTTCTTCTTTAACATCCCATAGTTTGTTTTTTTTTCAAACCATTTATGTATTTACTTCTTGAATAAATTCTCAAGAAATATCACGTTTTTTTCCCCACCTTTTATTCTGGTGTTCGTTCTTATAATTATTTAATAAGACGCTTAACTTAAAACTTCGATAGGTTTCTTCAACCCCACTCTATCTTCATTTATTCCTCGTTATAATATCTTTGAAAGAAAGTTTCATCGTTTCGTATTACGTGAAAAAGCAAACTTATTTTCCATCTAAGGGTAAGAAGTTCTGTTAAATCTGGAACACTTTGGTTGAACCTCAGTATAACTTTTCGATAACGAATTTTCTTTTTTAGTTCGGTCAGTTGGTTCTTCTGTTGACTTTTGAGCAAACCATACCTTTCTCGTTTAAGGAAAGTTCGGAAAAGTTCGTTTCTTAAAAAAGAAAAAAAAAGACTATTTTCGAAAGATTATTACCCATTTGATTGAATAATCAAAAAGTCTTTCAATTATTTACCTCTAGAATAATTTTTCAATGGTTTTTATTACAAATTTGGGATCGACGAATTAATTGATTGTTTAATTGATTTTCTTCTCAAACGATTAGATGAAATCTTTGCGTTTGTTCAACAACACAGTAAACGTATTCGAATTAATCATTGTCATATATCGAAATTTTTTTACAGACATATAATTCAACAATTTTTAAATAATAAATTGCAGAATTTTAACGAAACTTTACACAATCATATATAATAATAATAATAATAATAATAATAATAATAATAATAATAATAATAATAATAATAATAATAATANATAATAATAATAATAATAATAATAATAATAATAATAATAATAATAATAATAATAATAATAATAATAATAATAATAATAATTAAATGGATTTTAATTAGTTTTATATACCTTTTTTCTTTCCAGTTGTTTGTTTTTTTCTTCTGTTATTCGAGTTGACAAATTTTTAATTATCATAAAGTTATTAACTAATTGATCAAATAGTCATCAATTATTTCTTTTTCTTCTATCCCTTTTCTCCATTTTAATACTTTCTATTTCCTCTTCTTCTTCTTCTTCTTCTTCTTCTTCATATTATTATTATTATTACTCAACTGGAACCGATCTTTTATCGAGGATAAACGTCGAAGGTTTCCTTCCTTCGTTGGCTGATTCATCGAAACGAAGAGAAAAGTGGGAAACGATCGAACAGAACTAGCAACCCCTCTCACTTTTTCTCTCTCTTTCTCTTTCGTGAGAGCCAGCACCTTGCTAGAGACACTCAAGCTTGGTTTGTTCGTAAAATGAAAAGAGAAAGAAACACAGCTAGATATATAGATAGATGGATAAATTGAGAGAAAGAGAAAGAACGAACGAAAGAACGGGATGAAGAAAAAGATAGGAAAAGGTGGTGAAGGGGTTTGGGTGGAAGGTTGAGGGTTTAGAGAGAGAGAGAGAGAGAGAGGAACAAAATCCCTTCCTCGTCTCCATGAATTATTTAAACTCGCGCGTCACGTTGTGCCGGTGTGTTATTTTAATTCGTGGCATATTTTCATATTCAAATGCGAGCCACGCAGGCAGGAGCACAGTCAGTCTGCTAGCTGAGAAGAAGAAGAATAAGGGGAAGGGGGAGAAAAGTGGTGTGGTGATAGAGAAGGTGGTGGAGAAGGTGAAGAAGAAGAAGGAACATCCGACGTTCCGATCAACGATGAATGGGACGTTCATCTTCGTCTGATGTGAAGCTTTTCTTTTCCTTCTTGACACACTCTCTTTCTCTCTTATACTCTTTCACTCTCTCATTCTCTCTTTACGTTTACGAGAGACGTCTCGAACTACTCTTTCGAGTAGCCAAGCGGAAACGAGCTTCGTGTAAACGTCGTCTCAGCTACTCGTTTAACCAATGGCGAATTAAAATTGCTAGAACGAGTAAACGAAAAAGAAAAAAGTTTAATATTACTTATTATATATATAGATATGTGCGTGTATGTATTTATGTGCACATTTGTGGGTTTTATGTAAGTATACTTTAGTATATTTGTATGTACGTATATATTCGTTTCTCTCTGTGTTCTCCGTTCGTTTACATTCCCCTGAAGTCAAAACAATCGTGTTACTGCGAGTGTTTTATCGCTTACGAATTTGATGCCTTTGAAAAATGATAGCGAGAGAGAGAAAGAGAGAGAGAGAAAGAAAGAAAGATAATCGCCTACACGTCAACTACTCGCCCACGAAGAAGTCTCGTTTCTTTTTTCGATGATGATCAACCTGACACTTGGTGTTTTTTTTATTTTCTCTCTATCATTTTTCTGTCTCTCTTTCTTTTTCTCTTTTAACATCTCCAATGTAATTTATGTGAATATATCAAAGTTGGTCTTGGAAAGAGTTATTTAAAAAAATATTACACGACGTTGGACCAAATTGAAAGATATGTCACAACCTTTTACGATGTAATATCTAAATTCATTGACACGAGTTGAAAAAAATTTTATTTCAAGATATGCATTTTAAAATTGTATTAGTATAATACATGTATTCTGTGTATATTTTACTTTTCATTTATTTCTTGACATTGCTTTAGAATTTTTTACTGTGAAGTGAGTTTTATTCGATGTAATTTTTACGATTGCATCGGAGATTTTGTTGCTTTTATAACGTGGACTGCTGAATGAAAATAATTTCTATGATTTAAATGAAATAATATTTGTTCAATATTATCAAATATACCGAATAAAATTTAGATATCATTTTCACAAAAAAGAGATCTTATTAAAATAATATACTATATTTTGTTGTGTGTCTCCTCAACAATATTACTCATGTACGAATCTTATTGAAACATAGTGGCAGGATGGTAAAAGTTGATAAATAAGTATTCGATGCAACCTCTCGACCCTTTTCGATTCCAACTACACGTTTTACTCGGCGTACTGCTTTCTTTCACGAGAGCTCGTTTGAAATTCAATTTCTCCTTTCGAGTTCTCTTTCTACACATGTATATATATATATATAATCATTGAGTATATTCACCGTATGGCCTACTCAAGCAAACGGCGTATTCCCTTTTCGTTTCTTGTACGTACGATAACGACGTTCCACGTTTGCGAAAGAAAAAGGGTGGATGACGATGAATAATATCGATTCCTTTTCTCTCGTTTGATCGATCTCGCAGATGTTTCGTTCTACAGTATGCCAGAACACGCGGAATCTATTTTAGGACGAATTACTTTTGGTCTTCCGGACTTGAGTGCTTCCAAGATACCACTGCTTGCTTGCTTGCTTGCTTTAACATCGTTCGGGATCAACTCGAGACACGTAAATTACATTATTCATTTTACTTAAGACTCTGATATATATTCAATGTTTCATTTATTTTTAATTTTTGTTTGTTTTAGTTTACATACTTTTAATATTTTCCAATCATTAATATGACTATTTTCCGATTGATTTCTTTTGTAATTGATACATACATTGTTTTGTTGAAATAATTTTTGTCAGAAAAATTCTTTAATATATTTAAAAATTTTAATATTGAATAATATGAAAATTATATTAAATAAATGCAATTTAAAATCGTAATGAAATCATTTCCAAACAAATGACAGTCGTTTGGTTGAAGTTTATCTAAAATATCTTTCGACAGGAAGAAATATAATCGATTGAAATAAAAATCTGAAAATGGAAACCGTTTGATAAATAAGGTGCAGAAAAAGCTTTAGAGAAAGAGAGAAAGAAAGAGAATACGTTTACGTATATCTGTATATGTGTGTGTGTGAATCGATTAAATATCGTAAAGAAATTCGAGATACGGAATAAAATGTTACGCGACACCGCGTTGTCGTACGCGTCAAGAACCAAACGATATTTTTTGTTGTTGTTTTTTAATTTTTTTTTTTTATTATTTCTCATTCCACTTACCCCTTTTTTTAATACACTCTGCCTTTTTCAATGTTGGTAGCCAACGGACGTGTCACGTCCGAAAAAAGATCACGTTCGAGAAACGGAAATTTGAGATCCGTGCGGCTTGGTTTACTCGCTTGCACGCCCCGCAGAAATCCTCCTACAACTTCACCTTTTTACGTAGATTTTTTTTTTTCTACAATTTATTCGTTTACTTTAAATATACGTAAGAGACCCCCGCTTAAAATTCGGGGCCTTCTGTCCAACAGTCTAGGTCCGTAAAACTTGTATGCAATATATTCAACGTTGTTTTTTTTAAATAAACCATGCATTCTAACAATACAAAAATTAAAACAAACGTACAATGTAAATTATTTTAATCTTTCAGTTTGTTTCTCTCAATCAGTCACTTGCATTTACGGTGACACGTTCTCTCTAATTATCGTTTTTAATAATTAAATTGTTTTATAAATAAAAATAAAATAAAATGAGACAAGAAGGGTGACCAAAAAGTGTCTAGTTAAATACCAATAAACTACGATGAAACAAATACAATTATAAAACAGCTACCACCATCCAGCATCCCACGAGGGAGGACAAATAAACATCTACAAAGATAGAACATGCATACCAACAAAACAAAGAGAGTAAAAGCATCGTTGGAATTAAGTCTGACTCGTCGCACTTGGAATTCTATTTGTTGGATTAACGAAGTCATTCGTTATCGGTTACGTTGTGTCTCACCGTTACAATGCTTTCTCTCTCTTTCTCTCTTTCTTCTTTAGTGAACGTTTTATCATGGGTAAGCACAGGATCGTATAATCAATTATCGACATTTTCTATCCTCTTGTAGAAGCAAACTGAGCTCGAACAGATCTCGAACGATCGAAGTAGATTAAAGGTGATAGAGATAGAAATAGAATGACTGAGTATGTGTATGTATGTGTTTGTGTGAGTAAATACGAGAAAGAGTAAGAGAGATAGAGAGAAAGATAGTAAAGGGTATAGTTTGATCCAACTAAAATCCCAACGGAATGCAATACGTGTGTGTCCTGGACCATTTGGGAGTGGTGTTCAAGGAATAAGAAGGATCTTCCTTGTCAAGCATGGCCTTCAACTTTCTCAACCTTGCTTTGACTCACGAGTACATGGAACAAACACAAAGAAGATGAAACCAAACGAGAGAGATAGAGAGAGTAAAAAAAGGGGATGGGATGTTTGTGTTGGTAAAGACCAGAAAAAAGGAAAAAAATGTAGGAAAAAAAAAGTAGAACGAAGGATGAAAAAAGAGGGTGGAAGAAAAGGTGAGTCCTGGCCGAGCATGTTTTCCTCTAAGCCACACGCTGAGTGACTTATGACGACCGATATTACAGAGGTTCTCATCTATAATATTAAATTGTTTATTTTTATTTATTTTTATTTATTTATCAACCCTTTCTCTATCTTCATCTTCCCATTCTTGTTCTTTTCTGAAATCTTTTTTTTTTTTTTTACTGATATTGGTAGCAACACGTTTCTTTATTTATTATTATTAATATTTATTATTAATAATTTTCAAAATATATCCGAATGATTGGTTAATGTTAAACGTTAGTTTTTGTTGTAATAAAAATATTGTATATGATGTACGATTATAGTAGCGTTATTTTTTGTTTATAAAAATATTTTGGTTATTTTATTGTATATGTGTAAGAAATATTATATAAAAAATTATATAATATATTTTTATATAATTTATATAATATATAGTATTATATAAATATTTAATATATATGATATTAATATAATAATAATTTATATAATATAATATATTATTCATTATATTATATATTTTTTATATAATTATATATAATATATTTTATATATTATTTTATACAAGTAAGAATTATATTATTTGTTCTTTGAATAATAATATCTTTTTCATGTTGGTATTTAATTATTTTAGGTAAACTTTTATTGTCGATGATTTAAAGAAAAATCCGTTTTTTATATTTAATTGTTTTGTTATTTATTTTTTATTTTTATTTGAACGTAAAATTATTTTATTGTTAACAGTTTGTTGGTTCAAAGAAAATTGATAGAATTTAATTGTCGATAATTTAAACGTTAGTTTTTTCAGCCCCATACCATTTAATTACGACTCGAATAATATTTTATTGTTTATTTTTATATAAAATACAACGAGCAATGGATTATCCATTTTCTTTTAAGATAAAAATAATTTGATCAATGATACGTCGTAATTAATTGTCCGTGTACTTTCAATAAAATTTAATAACGACACACGTTTGTCGTAATTTCTTTTTAATCTTTGTCATACGACATCGTATCAATTACTTTAATGGATCCCTTTATCGTTTTTTTGTTGTCAAGAAATGGTAAAATAAAATGGAATCGAAGAAGATATCTCCTCTATCAAGATTTTTTTTCTTGATATCACCATTTCGACGACGAATCGACGTTATATGTCTGTCTGCCTATGTGTGTGTGTAAAAATAAATTAAAAAAAAAATAAAATGGCCCTTCGAAGAACGCATTTTTCGCAGCTTATTTTATCTGAGTTCCAGAGATACGGGAAGGGCATTAAAGGAAACTCTACACCAAATGTTTTAAGGACCCAAACTTCGGTTGAATATTTCGACGAGTCACAAATTTGGCTTTTTAAAGGGTCCTTTACTTTTGACCACGCGGTTTTGTAGGACTGAGTAAAGAAAAATATCGAGTAGTCCTAATTTCGATGTTACTTTTCCTGTTAGTTGAGACAGAACACGATGTCCTCCTGTTACCTTTTATTTCCCTTTCTCCCTCTTCCCCTCTAAACCTGATGGGCGAAGAGAAGGAAAAGATACCTTCCGAAATTTCAGATTCTCAACTACTTATGTCTCACTTCATTTCTTTCAACTACATCTTTTTTTTCTTTAAACGGAATGGAAGAAATGACAAAACAAAAGTAAAAAGAGGAAGAAAACAAAAAATAGAAGGGTTCTGTATTACCTGCCAGAAAGACGGGGATTGATTTTTATTACGTCCTTAGGAATGTCAGGACTTTCAAACGCGAGATCTATAAATCTTTCTCAAACGAAATAGGGATAATCTTTTCTTTTTTTTTTGTATGTTTGACCCTTTATAGTAATCCCTCCTCTTACGTGTGATTTCTAAGATAAACATCAATATATTTCAGATCCTTGTTAGTTTTATTTGTCTATCAAGCAGTTATTTGATTCACTAATTGATAAAATATTTTTTTTTTATAATAATTATAAACTGCAATCTAGTTTTTTTAAAGTAATTGTAATTAAAATGTAATTTAAAATCCATTTATTGGATTAATAGACTGCAAATCAATGTATTTATAAATTTTAATTGGAAATATATAGAAATATATAAATTTATTTATAATAAATTTAGTTTCATAAATTTAGTATCTTTGAATATTGTCAATTTGTATATATAAAGTTAATATTAATTAATTCTAAATAATATAAATATTTTTAATACAATAAAAGATTAATAAATACAATTAATTAATGCTTATCATAATTTTAATTCTAAATTATTATAATATACTAATTATATAAAAAATATTGTAATGTAGTATCGTTTTTTATAATAATCTCGTTAAAAAATGTGTACAAGGTATACGTTCTGACGTGTGCCCTTTGTATGTAACTATAATTACAAAGATTAAAAAAAAATTGTTTAAAACACAAGCTCGTTAAATATTTTATAATTATGTTCGTGTATTTTTAATTAAATCATATTTTAATTAAATCATTAAAAAAATTCTTCTACCAACGAGTTCAAAGATCATTAGATGGGATAGATCAAACGTATGTATATACATATACACAATATATAATGTAATTTATATTTCTGTATATGTTTCGTTTGCCAAATAGATACATAGATAAGTATATACGGTGTTACGTAAATTCGAAAACTCCTGGAGGAGTTCGTTCTCCTACCATTTGATATCTGCGTTGAAAGGGCGTGTCTGGTTTTGTACGTGAATCGTGCATCGAGTAAGCAAAGGTAAAGGGATAGAAGAAAACCTTGGCAAGTGAATTCGCTCGTGAGCGTGAACGTGAATAATGCGATGGGGGCGTGACCATATCCTTTCTTCGAATTAAACGAGCCTCATAATTCTTTTCGTATGATTAATAATAAATATTCTCGATAGATCAGCTTATAAGATTTGTATATAAATAAAAATAAAAAAGAATTTAAGAAAGAGAAAGAGAAAGTAAGAATAAAGAAATAGGTATCTGTGTTTTATGGCAAATTTAATGATCACTTACCATTAGATGTAATAAAAAAAAAGAAATGAAAACATTAATTATAGGTAATAATAGTGTCACTAACGAGATAAAAGGAGTATTTAATAGAATATATCATATGATAAATATCTAAACATTATCTTAAATGGCTTATTAGTGATTTTGTATGAAAAAAAGGAAATATATGCTTATATAAAAGAACATATTAATAAAATGATAGTACTTAAAAAGATAAGTATAGTTGCTGAGAGAATATCTGTCGTGGTATTTTCTCCTTTAATACATACTTGATCTCGTTAATTTATAATTAGATGAGAAGATTGCAGTACGATGATAATTAAGAAATCTCTTAGATGCATAACAAGAGTAAGAGAGAGATAGAAATATATATATATAAGAGAGAGAGAGAGAAATAGTTAAACGAGCGAGAGTGAGATCGGACGGGTCAACTTCTCGGAATTCTCGAATTAGTTAACTTTAGATTTAGGAGGATGCCTGGCTAAGGTCGACGCTTTAATTAAAGTTCTGCGATGCGGCGACTTTAAAGTTTCCGAGTTGGAATAAGATTAGTGTCAAAAAAGTTCTTGCGTGTTTGGTTAACGTTAAGAGAAACGCGCATTACTTTTTAACATTCTAATCTACAATCTTTCTTTTATTTTTTTCTTTTCTTTTTTTTTTATTTAAGTAAACAATGTATCTTCCTTTAGACGTACTAACTGTTTTGATACTAGAACAAAATGAGAAATGAAAATGGTATCATTAAAGTTATTTAACGTTACATATGTAATATTATTTTTATAGTGTATATTTAGCATTATATAATATATTAATTTTATTTATTATATAAATTTATTTTTAATTTATTAATATATATATAAAATTAAATATAAATTTTATTTATTATATAAATAAATAATTAATATAATTTTATTATCTTAAGTAATTTTATATATTATATATATTATATATTTAAATATAATTATTATATTATTAAACGTGAAAAAAAATAAATTACTGATTACTAAAAAACAAAAATATGGTTAGCAAAAAAGTAGTTCTAATTTGCAATACGTTGCTTGATCTTTATATTTTTTGTTTTATTACAATAAATCTTTTTTTTTTTAGAAATGATAGTTAAAGTAAAATAAAAAGAAAGGAAATGAAGAAAGTAAATGAAAAAAAAAGAAAATCTTGGAAACACGCTAGTAATCAAAGAAAGTAAATACAATATGCATAGAAAACGTATGTATATGTATGCAGGTAGTAGTAGTCATCGTAGGGACTCGAAACCCTTGAAACGATTTCTCCGTAATGGAAGGGCGTCGGTTCGGTCCGATCGACGGTGCCTGATTAAGGTCGTTTGCTATAGCTCGTGTCCGTTGGTTTGCTCGTTCGTATATACTTACTTTCCTCCTACGTGAATTGTGGGTGTGGGAGGAAAACGCGTAACTCTGTAAAACTCGTCCGTCCGTTCGCAGTTAAACTCAACACACAACTTAACTCAACTCAACTCAACTCAACACCGACTCAACTCGGCTTAGTTCGGCTCAGTTCGGTTGCTGCTGTTGCTGTATTCGTCGTCCTGTGAAAGGGATTGGATTACCCAGAAGGAAAGAGAGAGAAAGAAATAAAGGAAGGAAGAAGAAAAAAAAAGGAGGGCTGCCCTTTCCAGAGCACTTGTGGTTCTTCGTTCACACCTCGACCCTTCGGCAACTACACGCTGAGAGAACTCTTCAAGACGCTACCGACAGAATGTGCAAGAGAAAGAGAAAGAGAATGAGTTTTTAAATTGTGTAAGATAGACAGAGATAGATGGATAGTGTATTCGTGTTCGTTGTACTTTCCTCTCTAACTCATACTCTCGTTTTTTCTCTTTCTCTTTCTTTCTATCTTTTTACACCTTTACCTTCCTCCACCTTATTCTCCTTTCTTTTTATTTTTCCTCTTTTTTTTCTCTTTAACCCTTCCTGCACTTTTCTGCATATAACTATGAGCAGAGTACTACACACGCGTGTGACGGAATGGAAATTTATTGTGTTCAGTCGCGTAAAGAGGAAGAAAGAAATAAAGAAAGAAAGAAATAAATAAAGAAAGAAATAAAGAAAGAAACCACATCATCGAAGGTATCTGAGAAATTCACGCTATGAGAGTTAGTGCATTGTTTCTTGTACGGTTCAAATACGACACGCGCGTTCTTTCCTTTAGTATGGATTTAATCCTTTTTTCGATATTTGCTAGAATGTATATATATATAGATATATGTATATATGTATATAAATGTTGGTAAAAGACGATCTTTCTACCTCTTTTCATAATGGAGAGTTTTTATGAGAAAACGTATCCAGGGAAATTTTGCAGTCGTTCCATTTCTCTTATTACGAGCTCCTATAACACATATGCATACGCGAATTTTAATATTTTTGAAAAATATCTTTTGTAATTTTTCTTTTTTTTCTCATTCTTTTCTTTCTTTTGAATTTTATATACCTTTACTTTATTGTTCAAAGTTTTTTCATATTTTAATGCCGAAGTTGAACATGTTCTTTTCCTTTTTCTTTTCATATTTATTTTCATTTACGTTCACTTTTTTGACAGAATATCAAAAATATCATATAAATGTTCATTTCAATTATTTCTATGATATGTCATCTGTCAAATACACTCAAGTTATTATCAAAATTATGCTATCCACTTTTATAATATTTTATGCAAAATATCTTTGTTTCTTTTTATATAAAAATTTACATATTATATTACATTTCTTCATTACAGTATAATAAATATGAAATTTCTTTTATTTATCATTTCTATACAAACTCATTCTTAATAAACAAAAAACAAATTGTTTTATTATTTTTTTTTACCATTATCGTGGAATATTACTAAGAAGATTATACCATATACTTTGGTTTTTGGTTACCACCATCTCGTAACATTTTCAACCTACGCTTCGCTGGAAACCGACACCGTTTCTCGTAAAGAGGATAAGTTTATGCACGAACAGTATAGTTTTCGTTCTGTTACATGTCCGTCCACGGTGACTACATTCTGGTAAAATCTTGCGACACTATATATCGTCTGAAAGCTGTATCTCAAGTTGTTTTCTCTGACCCTAAGGATTACGAACAATAGAAGGATAACCATAATCTTTACTTCCTGTTAGATTTTTTTATATATTTTATATTTTATTCAATATTTGAACAATACGAATTATATTATAGTTTCGTTTTCTTTTTTCTGGTCAGATTCTCTTCACTGGATCATTTTTTCTTCTTCTTCTTCTTCAATTTTTTTTTTTTTAAATAATAATTATGATTATAATATATAACAAGTTTGTAAAGGAATTGTTGAATGAGTTTTTCATTTAACTCGTTTAGTCCGGAATATAAACTATTTTACTATTTGAACAAAAAATTTTTTGTCGACAAAAGATGAACGAACAAATGGATATATAGTAAAAGCTTAACGCTGAAAAACGATTTTTCTCCTCTCTTCGTTTTCAGGAGGAGGAGGAGAATGAAGAGAAGAGGAAAAAAAAGCTTCGCGTAGCTTTTTCGTAAAGCCAATTGCCCTGGAGCTATAAAAGAACAAAGGCGCTTGCGAGAGGGCAGAAAAAGAGGAAAAAAACTTAAAAAAAAATAAAAAAATAAAAAATAGAAAAATGATGGGAGAGGGGTGAGGGTGGAGGTGGGAGAGAGAGAGAGTTGAGTTAAACCGATGGGAAACCGGATAAAGTGTAATCACCGCGAAATAACGCGCTTTGCTGTCAATTAAAATCGTAAATTAACGAATGATTCAAGCTTCCCGCGAATGAGGGGTTCTTTTTAATTTTTTTTTCTGGTTTTTTTTTTTTTTAACTTTCTATCACTCTCTTTCTTTCCCTCCCCATTTTTCTTTTACTGTGCCACTCTTTCTTTTATTCTCTTGTTACATATATATATATTTCTTTTGTGTTCGTGAATTGCCTAAATCAATGTCTACCTTTGAAGGACCTAAATTAAACGAACATAATCCCGTAATAAGAAACGATTAATGTCCACCATTTAATTTTCCCTTCGTATCTGTTTAACCGAGAACACGAATAATTCCTAAATATTTTAGTAATTCCCCTCACCTAATGAATATCCGTAAAATGAAGATGGAAATTGTAAAAAAAAAAAAAAATAAAATAATTTCTAAAAAGATTTTTCACTGACAGATACAATTAAATATATTTATTTTTTATTTTTCACGATTCGTTCGTTTGATTTATTTTATATTAATATTCCTTTTAATATCTTTTTATAAAAAAGAAGAAAGAAACGTTCAAAAATATTTTTAATTCGCGAATATTAAATTTTATTTTTTTAATTTTATTATTTCAATAAATTAAAATTTTTTGTTTCAATGTCATCGTACTTCGTACTTACATATAATTTTTATTTTCTATTAATATCTTTTTAAAAAAATATAGAGATAGAAAACGACGTTCTAAGATATTTTTATTTTATTTTTTTAATTCTAAATATTAACATTTATTTTTGTAATTTTATTATTTTAATAATTAAAAATTTTTTATTTCAATGTCACCGTATACTTCGTACTTACGTACAATTTGTATTTTTTACTTTTACAAACATATATCAACTTAATACATCTCAAATGTTTGTAATTTTTTGTTTCTTTTCATTTTCTTCGATATTTTAAAAAATTTTTTCTAATTTATTATTCATTTTTGAAAAGATGGGGAATGGGGGAAGGGTTGGTAATGTTAACAGTAGGAAAGAAATGAAACTTGAAAGTCGTCCGTCTAGACGAAGGGTCAAACGAATGAAATGAAAATCTTCTCCGAAAGAAACGGGGGGAGAGGCAGGGGGTGAAGGGGTGTTCGTTAAGGAACGATAATTCTGACAATTATCGTCCGAAGGGTTCACGCCTGAGACAAAAGGTCAGAGAATGTTTAAACGATCGAGACGATTCTCTTTTGGGGGCTTTGACACAATCGATGACCCCCGGGCTACGGTGTGGTGGACGAAATCACGAGCAAGAGGAGGGGGAAAAGGACGACGTTGAATTGTTGGAGACGAGTCTGATGGAGAGAAAATCCTCCTCCTCCTCCTTTTCCTCCTCCTCACCTTCTTCTTCTTCTACTTCTTCTTTCTCTCTTTATCTCTCAATCATCTTTTTTCCTTTTATCTTACTTTCTTTCTCTCTCTCTCTCTCTCATTCTCTTTCTATATATCTCTTTCTCTCTCTTTCTTCTCACACGGAAAAAGGAGCCGCCATGGGCTAAGTGAAATGGCGCGTGCCCACTGGATTTCACGGTGCGTTAGTTACGGGGCCCCTCCTTCTTCTTCTTTTGCTACCTCGCAATATGCTTCCTTTTTTCGTAGACTACTCTCCTCTCATGCTTATTCTTTTCTTTCCTTCTTCATCTTCATCTTCTTAGGTCTTCTTTTTTAACTCCTTCTTCTTCTTCTTCTTCAACTGGTGCTGTGATTTCTCAGATGTTAGGCTCGTTCTTTACCAACCTCGTTTCGTTGGGTTCGTTCTCGTTTAGGTGGACAATGTTACACGATCGTTATAATTCTTTAACTCCGCTCTTTTCTCGCATAATAAATCTCACCAACGTGTTTGTTTCTTTCTCCCACCCTCCCACCTCCACCACCCCATGATTCACTGATTCTCTCTCACTTTCTCTCTTTTTTTATCTATCTATCTTTTCGTTCATTTATTTTTTTCAAAATCATTAATCTCAACGAGTACCTAACTTATTGCTATTATCATTAGGAATAAAATATAGTTAGGAGGAAAAATAAAGAAAGGATATAAGAGTTAGGGATGTTGAATTTAAAAAAGATAATCGAATAAATAAATACCGAGAGATGAAGAAGAAGAAGAAGAAGAAGAAGAAGAAGAAGAAGAAGAAGAAGAAGAAGAAGAAGAAGTTAAAGTACTGTTTACAATATCCAAAACGTTTATAAACCAAGACACATGGAGAATGCAATACAACATATTTCAGTATCCCAAAAACAATTTCAGTTAAAATTCGTATTTCGCATGACGATGAATATTCCATTAAACAAAGTATTCTAAAATTTATAACATATCCTATCTATTTTTGCCCTGTTTTTCATTCGAACGATACCAAAATAAAACAAGACAGTAGGTATAATTTGATACTTAATTTATAAAGCTAGAATAATCAAAGAATTAGGAAAAGGATGAAGAAAGAAGGCTACCATCGGAAAGGTAAATTAAAAAGTTAGAAAGAAACAGAGACAGACAGAGAGTGAAAGAAAGAGAGAGAGAGAGAGAGTGAGAAGGAAAAAAAAAATATGAGAGGAAAAGAAAGAACAACAACAAGCTACGCCTTTTATTATTATTTTATATTCCCTAACCGTGGATGAGCTAGACGGTGAGCTACGAGACAATGAGGCGCGTGACAGGCGTATAAATAACGGCAATTTATCCTCGGTTACGAGATACCCATCGCTTGCTTGCTTGGCAGCCAAGAGAACGGCCAAGCAAACAGGCAAACGACTGGATAGACAAGCAAGCAGGCTGGCAAGCAGGCAGGCAGGCAACCAGCCAACCAACCAACTAAAACGCGACGGGATATCCAAGGTTACTTGCTTGCTTGCTATACGACACGATTCTTACCACACGAAGGAAGACTCCTGCGAACTCCCATCATCCTGATTCTTTTAGATGAACGAGGAGGGCCTCTTATGTACTATAATCTCTCCTTCTCTTTCTTATGGTTCTTTAATGTTGAACCTTACCGACAGTTTATGGATACCTATTTATACCCTAACTAGTCAAATGATTGGTCTTTTAATTAATGACTTTATTTTTTAGTATTACAAAACGATTGTGTATAGTCTATTATTGGTTTAGATTATTTAATTTATTATTCATGATAATAATAATATTATAGTTGTTATAGAAATTATGAATAAGTTTTATAATGCGTTTATGTGTTTGTAGTAAATTTGTCAAATGATTTGATTTTGTACTTATTGTTTAAATTATTTGATAATGGTTTGTGAATAATAATTGTTAAATGTATAAGTTAATTTATTGCAAAGGCTAACCTAACTTATCATCTCAAAAAAAACCCCTCAATAAATATTGTTTCTGAGAAATTAACGATAGACAAGTTACATAATATTTCTTCCTAGTTTCTCTGATTAAATTGAAATTTATGATCTAAGTATATATATATTCTTTTCTATTAAATTTTCTATATAATAGTACCAATTCAAAGTATAAAAATGAAATTTGGTTTTATCTTTCCTTATATATTCATAGCTCAGAAAGATAACTATCTCCTTTGACTATTTCCTAGGAACACTGATCTATGACGTTTAGTCGAAAGTTTCAAAGTTTTACCGATTAGAAATGTAGATGTTACTTAGAACGTGGGAAGGCCGAAACTTATCTCCTAAATTTATGATCATTCTCACCTTCTTCTCCCTTTTTTTTTTCTAAACCAAAATCACTATTCGGTATTATCGATACACCATAAAGATACTGGTGACGAAAAAGAAAAAAATTTAATGAAAAAGGTCTCGTTTATAATTCGATCGTGATAACGGAATATTTATACAAATTTAGATGAAACGATTACATACATAAGTGCATAAATGATCATAATAAAGAATACACTACTTGTTGGATATGTGTAAGTACCTAATGGTGAGGAGGCTATTTGAAATTCCAAAGGGAGTACTTTTAATACCAAGAAAAAGAAGAAGAAGAGACAGGATAGGTCGATGAGATTAGCAGACGCCTATACAAATCGTTTATCGTGTCTTCACGTGGTCTCTATATAAAACGATGCTTGTGTACTCGTCGTAATTCTGAGGTACCCGTTAACTCATCTTCCCCCTCCCCCTCATTCTTCAACTCCCCCTTTTCTTTTTCTCTTTGAGAAACATCCCAAACGAAGAGGCCCGTCCGTTCTCATCGAGACTGATCTTAAGCACGTATAAAAAAAAAAATAAAAGGTTACGGTACGAACACGCAAAAGAAGAGAAGAGAAGAGAGAGAGAGGGAGAGTCTGACCGGTACACTGCTTAACATCAAAAGATTAATTCTCACTCTAACGCCATGACTGATATACGTCTTATAAAATCTCTCCTGTCTTTCGATTTTAAATACGTTTTATTACGTTCGATGAATTATAATAATTTCGTGCTAAAGTATTACCCTATAAGATATAATATTATATGGAATGTGCTGATATTAATGACATTATTTTATTTATTTAGTTTAGTACTTAGTAATGTCTAATTATTTATTTTTAATTGAAAATAGCAAATATAGTATTTTTGTCAGGATTTTTTTTCAAGGTAACCCTGATAAAAATTCTGACAAATCCTAATGGAAAGAAACACTTAGGCATATTTTAAAGATTATCTATATACATTTATTTTTGTAATTAATTTATGAATTAATTTATTAAACTTAATAATATATAAATGTAAATATAAAATGATCAGATGAAGAAAGATATATTAGAATATTTTAAGAGGATGAAAATAATTTCAGTATTCAGTAAAAAATGTTTCACAATTTCTATCGGCCTCGTTTGACTTTGTATATAACATACATACATACATATAGACATACGTAAATACATATGTATGTATCTACGAATAGAAGAGAAGAGGACCATGCACGAAACTGACGGATTTCACTTTATGAAATGGTCTCCAACCAAGACGCACTTTGTTTGATGAATGACGCTGGGCGTATATCGACGAGTATTCCGATGGAGTGTTCAATCACTTAAAAGGACTCACACTCTATCTCTTACAAACTCTCACCTTCGAAAGGTGCATACGAGACGAATACAAGTAAAGGAACCATAAACGAACGAAAGATTACCCGAAAGTATTTCGCGAATTCTCTTGCGAATTACATTTTCTTGAAACATTTTTCTTTTTATTTTTCTACATACTTTTCTGATTTTTGGTTGTTTTTTTTTTTTTTGAAATTTTTTCATCCTCTCTGAGTTCGAGTTTCTATTATTTTTTTTTGGTACCCTCTTCAATATTTTTCTTTTTCCTTGAAATGATACGAACGTTTTCTTTGACGTATGTCGAAAAATAAAAGCCTTTTATCATCGATGATGGATGCATTCACAACAACAAAATATGATTGGTCACTCTTTCTTCTTTCCTTTCTTTCAATCTTTCAAGATCATCTTCTAGGATCTAGAAGGAATGACAAACTCTAAGGTTTCCCAAAGGGAAAAAGCTATAATCCGCTTTGAAAGGGACCAACGCTTTAACCCACGAATAGTTTTGACGTGATGAACCCTACTATAACACGTCCAAGAAATAGACGGAAGCTTAGAGAAATGGACGGAAGAGCTTTGTTATAGTATTATCCACTACTACTTGCTTTCTTACACCTAGAACTATTTTACCCCTTTTTGTTCTTTTTTTTTGTTTTTTATTTCTTACCTTCTACTTCCATTTGGGATTTCACTATAATATATATCAAGACATTTTATCTTTAAGATCCACAATGTAATTTTTTTTATCTTTTAGATAAAGCTAGAAATACTGTAACATTTTTTTTTTTTGAAGGAATTGGAGGAAAAATTTCCATCATCGATTATATTATTGAGTAATCCAAATAAATAAATATTTGGATAATATAAAAATAAACAAAATCGATGGATCTATAGTAATTTCTATTATTATTTAAATTTTTCTTGGAATGTTCTTATCGATTTACGAAAAGTATTTTTGTATTTTACCTGGTTAATTTTATGACTTTAAAATCTCAAAACTTTTCTAATATTCATCGTATCTGACAATACTATTTGCGTGAGTTTTAAAGCTGGCATATCATAGGTTGGGAAAATAAAATTTGCGATGTTTATGAACTTGATGCCAGTATCGGTATCCATACTACAAAATTAGATTGAAACTTTTTCAATCTAGAAATTTGGATGTCAAATATGCATCGGTAAAGAACTAAAAGCTAAAAATTAAACATTAAACTATATTTTTATTATAGAATATTTTTTTAGGGATATTTTATTTTCTTACGTAGTTAAAAATTGAAAAATAAATTATTAAGAAACAAGAAGAGATGTTAAAATTATTGGAAATGTTTTTCCAATATATTGTAAAACGTGCAGATTCCTCTTAAGCTGGATCCTTCAATTATAAATAATTATTTTAAAAAAGAATTTATTATTTTTTTTTCAATTAAAATCACATCCGTGTACTGATTTGAATTAAATCGTTTCATTTTGCTTCGTATAAAATTGATATTCGTGATTTAACAAAATGAAATACCACAATGTAATCACGAAAACGAAGGTTATTTCGAATCGTAAGTGAGTTGCCGCACGTTGGTTACGTGTTTCTTCTTCAGACAAGTGTCACCAAAATTCCGGAAAAATCTTCGAAATAAAAGAAAAAAAATTGGACACTGTTCCAACGTTATTTCGTCGAGAGAAAGAGAGAGACGAATATACTCGTGTACGTACAGCATACGAAAAAAGGTTGTTTCGATGTGCCCGGTCGAATACTAATTTTCCAATGGTTACGCAAACTCGATGAAAAAGAACCAAAAAATGAGAAAAAGAGAGAGAATTAAAAAAAAAAAAAAAAAGAAAACTTAGAGGAAAAGGGATATAACGAATGTGTGTTGTACGTGAACATGCATTTCATACGTGATATACATGTATAGGTGCATACGTGCATGAGAGTGCGTAAGTGCGTGTTCCTGAAAGGTGAAATAAAAAGAGAACGCTGTTTGAGCGTTGAAGAAAGAGAAAAAGCCAGCAAGAAATAAAGAGAGAGAGAGAAAGAGAAAGGGGTGGAAGGGGAGGGGGGTGGTAGAGAAACGAAAAAGAATTTGCATGAAAATACAGAAAGTTTAGAAAGGGCGTTTTCTACGTTTCCCCGCCGAATGTTGCCGCACTTATGCCGTGTAACGTTGAAATATAGTATGCGTTTTAAAATATACGTATTGATAATTGTACGTGCATGCGTGCGTGAGTGAGTGCGCGCGCGTGCTTTGCGTGGGCGTAGGTAGAGGGCGCGTTTCACGCGATGGCGGCTTTCACAAAGGCATTCGTAGAGTCGCTTTCCTTTTTCTCTTTCTCTATTTCTCTTTTTTCTTTTTTTTTATTTTTTACTCTTTTTCTTTCTCTTTTTTTTTCGCAAGGCATTCGGATATGTACCTAACCGAGAGAGTTTTTTAACGAGCACGGAAGCGTGGCACGGCGTATATGCGCGCGCGCACGTTCGCATAAGCTCAAGAACAACCACCACTACCACCACTAAACACAACCACCACCTTGACAGAAGCTTTGCAGTTGGCGTTAATGGCGCTACCAGTAATATTACTTCGTCCCATCACCTACCTGTCTTTACATTTTCCAACACCTCCCCACCTAGGCCCTCTTCTTTACCATCCCCTCCCCTCCACCCATTTCTACCCCTCTTTTTTTATTTTATTCTTTTTTTTATTGTTATTATTATTATTTTTTCTTCTACTCGTAACTCCTTTTTCTTTGATTTTTTTTCTTCTTAGTGTTTGCCATGAAGAATGTTTTGATCGTAAATCTACGAGCAGAGTAAAAAAGCTACGATCCCCTCGACCGCGATTTTTTTTTGTATTTTTTTTTTTCCTTTCGATGAAAAGCATCGCGTGTTCTTTGTCAATGTAAAAAAAAAGAAAAATAAAAAAAAATAGAATAGGAGAACATTGGAGTAGTTGGAGATGATTTGAGGGTGATACCGTGGGTACGATCTTTCAATGAACACGAACGTTAATCACAATACCGTATGTGTATCAATATAGTTAATGTAATAAACAAAACAAAATGTAATAATCTCTTTTATTTTCGTATTTTTTTAATTTAAACTCGTAGTTTAAATAATTGAAAATCTAATTGTTATTACAGATTTTTTTTATAATATCAATAATAATCAATATTCAATAAAATTTTTGGTATCGATTATAATCGATGTACCAAAAAAATACCACTAATTTTGAACAATTTTTTATTTTCAATATTAGTTGAAATAATAATTTAGATTTTGTAAGATCGATCCTGTTGAAAAAGGTAGGATAAAAAAAAATTGATAAGATCTAATAGACAGTGCATGCAAGTACCTGTGTGTTCACGTTGAACATGTGGTCGATAAAAAACCGATGAGAAGAGGGTAGAAAATGAATGAATGCATGAATGAATGAACGAACGAGGGGTTAACGAGAAGAAGAAGATTGCTGCTTTGGATAACATAAATTATTTCTGTGATAATACCTATGGGAAAATCTTGTTATATGCATAAGAATTAATAAATGCAATAACTCAGGGTATCATTATAAATATTTGACGAATGTATGAAATGATAACCAATAGAAAACTACTCTAACGCATCTTCCATTTGTATATCGATACTTTTCGAGTATATACTTTATTATCTCATGAAATAAAAAAAAAACCTGTGAAAATTGAAATTTTACGCAAGAACGAGTTTGACAACGACCAATATGGGATGCTTTTAGATTGACGGATAAGTGCCATCTTACCTGATATCCCCACCCATCTCACCACCCTCATTTGAAGAAGAAAACTCCGAACGTTATTCCATCTTTTTTTTCTATTCTATTTTCACGACTAAATCCAAGAAGAAGAAGTAGGTGTAAGTGAGATAGAGATAGAAAACTGGGTAGATAGATAGAAGGGTTTATAACCCTCCAAGGTATTTCTCTATATAACCTAGGAATATTTATCGGTCCATGCCGCGTCATTTCTTCCCACAAATCGAAAAGTAGGGACGGGGGTGGGAAGGAAGAGTAAAGACGAGTGGGGTAAACCCCCCTTTCTCGTCTTGGATTTACAGAAATAAGGGAAAAAGAATTCCGAGACGGATGATGTCGGAGGGGTTGCTTGAACGATCTTCTCCCTGCCAGTAACTGTAACCATTCGCTAAAAGAAAGAAAAAAAAAAGAAAAGAACTAGAAAAAAAAGAGAAAAAAAAGAGAGAGAAAGAGAGAGAGAGAGAGAGACTAACGGAATATTCGTTTTGTGTTGTTCACAAGAAAGAAAAAAGGGGAAAAAAGACAGAATGAAAGACACAGTGAGAGAAAGAAAGAGAGAAAGAAAAAAAAATACACATATAAACGTGCGTGCATATATGCGTGAGTGTGTATTGGTAAGCGTGCTAGCATCTGCTCGAGGTTCTGTACGTCGTTTTACCCTTTCTAAAGCTCAGTTCAACTCTTAATAGAGACGAGTCGAGCACATTGTCGCAAGTGGTACGAACGATTCCACCGATGAAACGATAAAACTCGAACGGCAAAACTCTTCTGCTATCATCCCGCGTAGCTGTCGTCTCATAGAAACGTCTAGCTTTTCAACTTTTCTTCGTAGGAAAAGAAAGAAAATAGAGAGAGAAATACTTAGGAATGATTTAAAAAAAAAAAAAAAAAAAAGGAAATGAGAAAATCTCGCATACCCTTCCTTTTTTTCTATTTCGACTCTTAAAACTACTTCACCTCATTTATGTTATTTTACGTGAAGGTTTTATTTTAAAAAAAGAAAAGAAAAGAAAAAAGAACGAAACTGAGCGAGAAAGATAGAAAGAGAAAGAAAAATAGAGAGAGAAATAGAGATAGGAAAGATTTTACTAAATTAAAATAAGGAAAGATAAAATTTACAGTTATACAATATAGTATAACACTTATAAAACTAACTTGTAAAAAGAAATTTTTATTTTTATTCTTGTTCAGTTTAGTTTTTTTCAAAGCTACTTTGTACATTCATCAAATATTATGTAAGAATATAAAATCCTGTTTAAAAATGAATTTTCAAATATTCCTCGAATACAAACGGCAAGAAAATGAAATCAAAACCAAAACTAAATATTAGAATAATTAGGAAAGGATAGACAATATTGATGTTAAATATTTGAAAATAAATTTGTCGACACAAATAGAAAATTTTATTTCTAAAAGGCTAAATCCCAAAGTGTCGACTTATAGGAAGAAGGAAGGAAGGAAGGAAGTTTCTACTTAATTAAAAAGAGACAGAGACAGAGACAGAGACAGAGAAATAGAGAAATAGAGAAATAGAGAAATAGAGAAATAGAGAAATAGAGAAAGATAGAGAAGAGCGTATAAATTCTGTCGTATTCGCTAAATCCTTTGGAGAAAAGCGAGTTAGTTAGGTTGCTAGCTAGCTAGGTAGCTAGCAACCTAGCTTGCGTCTCGATGCTAGACGACGTGGTGGATACGAGAGAATGGTCGAGTCACTGCGAGGGTAAACCACCACCCTGTACCGGGATTTCCACGAGTGGCTGATACAGACCTTTGCAGCCGTCGCGTGTTCAACGACCGTAACTCAATAGGGTCCGTACTACTCTCTCTCTCTCTCTCTCTCTCTCTCACTCCCTCTTTCTCTTTATCTGTCTGTCTGTCTGTCTTTCTATCTATGTGCAACCTTCCGATAGGTATCCATTTGCACAGTAGACTTTGATATCGATGAATATGGCGGACGACATCGATTTGTCTCGTCTTCCTTTAGATGATCATGATTATTATTATTATACAGTAATTATTGCATTTTCTTTAAAAAATCTTTAAAAAATATTCCTAATATTTATATATAAAAAGTCTGTGTCACATTATTGGTTTCCGATGAACTTTTAAAACTACTGAACCGATCTTAATGAAATTTATTTTATTTTGTGTGATTTTTTTCGACTTAGTGCACAGGATAGTTTTTATCGCGATTATTTTTATTTTTTATTGCTAATTTAAGGATTTATTATTTAAAGGTTATCTAGGTCTCTAGGTATTGTAAGTTTTCAATAAATGATGCTGTATTACAATTCAATTTCAATTTACATACGACATAACCTTACTTTATATATTTTGTCGTGTATTATTAGTTTATATATTTCATTCTAATTGTAATATTATTTTATGTGTTGTTATAATTTACTATATACTTTAATATTACATTAAATTAACATTTTATAATAAGGCCACAGCAAGGTGTAGCCAGATCATCCTAGTAATTAATAAATGATGAGTTAAAGAAAGAATTAAAAAAAGAATTGTATGTGATCATTCGCAAAGAATAAAAATAAAATGAAAAAATTGAAAAGATATAAAAAAAAAGATGGTCTAGAGAATGTTATGGGGGGTGTGGAGGTGGGGAGATAGTATGTATAGGAACTCGAGAGGATTCTCCATCGAGAGGATTCTCCATCGAGAGGATAGAAGAAGGGGAAGGGTGAGGGGGGTTTATAGGTAGTCAGAGGTTGAAAGAGAGGATCGTTCGAATGGCCGATATTGCACCCCCGGGCTGTAATTCGTATCGAGTTTTCCGTACTGGCCCCGGCAACTCGATCGGAAACGCGATCAGGATAGCGAAAGTAATTTTCGGACGATACGATAGAAGAACGCCTCTCTATATTCTCTCGTTGTATCCTACCCCCCATACCCCTCTATGCCACCACCCTATGTCATTTCCCTCACCTGGTGGTTTCTGGATGAAATCGTAGTAGACCAAGGAAAATTAAGTCAACGACGATAGAAAGGGCTTATAGCAAAAAGGAAAAATAACAAGAAAAAAGGTTTTTTCTAGAAATTACTTTAAACTAGACTTACGATTCCGATGGTTATAGAAGAACTCCGCACTCTCCATTCCAGTTCAACGAATTTCCGTTCTATTTCTGATACAGGTATCCGTGTGAAATTGCTTCGAGTTACGTGATTATCGTACGGGAAATAACGTCTACGGTGCTGTAATTTGAACAAAAAAGATCATTAGCGGATAGAGACAACAATCGGTAATATGCTAATGTAATTATTAAAATGAATTTCTTTTTTTAGTTTTATTATTATTTAAATTTTAGATATTTTCTTTATACAACTAAAGACATAGGAGTTCCTTTTTTTTAATACTATTTTTGAAAATTATTTATATTAAATCTTCAATATTGCAATAGATAACGTTTTTATTGGCAAAATATTATACATAATATTTTATTGAATATTTTGATCAAAATTTAATTTGATAGAACGTAAATTTCAACGAAATAGAAAAGAAATTTGATAAATGCAAAATTCGCTAGACATAATTCAAGATTAAAGCAAAGAATTTTCATGAAATATTCTTATCCAAATCGTTCATAGAAAATTTAATAACAAAAAAACTCATTTTTATTAAATATTCCTCATGCATATAGAAATATGAAATTTTCTAGTTTCGACAATTATTTAATTTCTAAATTATACCTTTCATCAATAATATAAAATATTTTAGAACGCATACTTCATCTTTATAAATATTAATATCTTAATCAACGTTATTAACTACAGATTATACATTATTTTCTATAACTAATTTTGTGATATAAAAATTGTAGATATTAATTAACATATTATATAACGTTGTTCCCAACATTAACATATTAAAACATATAAATGGAGGGGTTAGGAAATATAAGAGATAAATTTGGTTGGTCCAGAATTGACATAGGTTTGATCTCGTTGGCCGGAGGTGTAGAAGGAAAAGAGAGGAGGGTTACTAAGGATGGTGAGGGAGGAGGAGGAAGAGGAGGCGGCCAGTATATTGGCCGATATTCAGCGAGCATTAACCAGAAGCATTCCCCGCTCGACAAATGGCAATTTAACGCTGTCGAGAGTCGAGCGTCTCGGTCGATATTCGGTGCGACCCTTTGACCGTCGACGTTAATGCACGGCCGGCCCTTTATTTCCTGCTGTCACCCAGCCACGACGATAGGAGGACGAACAGCAACCGAGACGAAGAGTAGGCGAGGGGACCGTTGCTGCCCACCCACCATAGTCGTGTCGACCACCACCCACACCCACCATATCAGAATGAAAGATAGAGAGAGAGAATGGTTGTAGACAGAGATAGAAATAGATAGGGATACTTATTCTCTTACACGCCTACACGACGAAGACAAGCTTCAACGATTTAATTAGGAAATAATTGTTTATAGTAACGTTATAATTCATTTTATCTTCATTTATCTTATCTACTCTTTTTTTTATCTTATTTTATTGTAATCTCTCGATTTTATTACTTTTTACATTTATTTTCTCTAATAGAAGTATCTTTTTATTATTTTTCCGAGATTGTATATGTAATTTATTTCTAATCAAACTATTTTTGTAGGAAATAATGAAACAATATTTATAACACAACGTCATTAAGATTTAAATAAAAGAAATTAATAATAATTAAAAGTATCAATTTAAATAATAAATCAAACAATATTTCTAATAATACTATATGTCATAAAATACAAAATTTTCCATTACAAAATATAACTAGTTTAGCATTTAGTATATCATCTTTGAAAGGATCAATTTGTATAATTAACAAGATTTATATTTTATTTATTCACACGAATCAATAATTCCATTTTAAATTGGTGTGCATATTTTTTATATAAAAAGAATAAGAAGAACGATCTCTACTAATTTACTAAACAGTGTGAATGATAATGATGAGAAATTCAGTCAGACTTTTCAACAGAAAAGTAGACATAATTGTAGGACAATGCGAGGGTGGTGTTCAGATCCATTGTCGTAGGTATACTACACGCGTCGGACGACTGTCGCTCGCCAGGTGTCCCATCTTCCGAATATATATCGTCTACAATGCGGTTCAACATACAACAGAATTTAATGAAGCGGGACCGACACTTACGGAGCTCGTGTTTCGACGTGACAGTGTGTCCGATTCAAAGCCCTCGTTACCGAAGGGGCGATCCGTGACGAATGGGGGAGGGTTTATGTTACTTCCCTTGGACAAAGAGAGACTCAGTCTTGTTTTCTTATTCACTCACTCATTCATTCATTCATTCACTCTCTTATGTTTTCTTTTTTTTATATACAATAACATACACACGTTTATCGATAAGATATTATAATACTCATTTTTTTCAATTTGTCTAATGTATTAATTTTTTTTTAATTCGTATGTCTTTTTAACCTAATACATTATTCTACACCATTTATCTTCCTTCTTTTTAATTCACTGATTTTTTAAATTTTTATCCTTCTCTCTCAGTGTGTCTAATTCATTAATTATTATTCTAACTTTTGTCTTCTTTAACTCGTTAATTATTTTCATTTTTATCTCCCGTGTCTCTCTCTTTCTCTCTCTTTTCTTAACACGTTTATTCTTTCACTTTGTTTATCTCTCTCTTTCATTCTTTCTTTACCTTTAACTCGGTTCAATCTCCAACTTTGTTTCAGTGTCTTTTTTCCTACACTTTCGTACTCATTCTCTTTTTATACACCACTACTCTTTTTCTATTCAACGTTTGTACTCTGAATACCCAACCAACCAACCAACCAACCAACCAACCAACCAACCAACCAACCAAGCCGCCGCCGACGTGGCATTGCTAGCTGCTGCTGCTGCTGTTCGCTGATTCAGGACGCACAAATTTTCAGAAAAATATCCACGAGACTCAAAGCGAGCGAGCTGAGCTGAGCTGAGCGGAGCCTCTCGCTGCGCGTTAATGGACTCTTTTGTATCGTGCATAAGTTAAGCGATCGTTGAATAACGACGCCCCGCCGATATATATATATATATATATATTCTATATACATACACTGACAGACAGACACACATATATATTTATATATGTTCACATATAATATACTTATAATAAATATATACATGGTGTATTCTAGCATGTCAACCACATTAATATTCGTGGTGACTCGACGTCTAGTCGATGTTTCATCTACCTCGGTTCTATTATCATTAATATCGCGTCACCTTCCATTGTCCCTGTTAATCGACGCAATTACGAAGAGACAGACATAGAAAGGGGAAAAAAAAAGAAAAGAGAGAGAGAATGTGTAAAAGAAAAAAGGAGAGAGAAGAGGAGAAATAAATGTAGAATAACGAAAACAAACAAAATAGAAATTAAAATTAAAAAAATAAACTCGTCTAGGTTTTTCCTTTATTATCAGACACTCTATTTTCTCCAATCAAAAAGTTTCCACATCGCCTTCGAGGCTTTCACGTGTCGGTGACTTTTAATAACCGCTGCTTATGATCTTCTCATCTTTTTCTTACTTTGAACATCCTTTTCTTTTTTTCTAAATGAGAATGCAATCTATTAGGAATGTTCAAATGAACAACTGTATCCACGTATTTCTATTTAAATAATTTTTTATTAAAATTGAATATAAATCGATGACTTGAAACAAAAGAAGACAATTCCAAATGGAATATGAAATAAAAAAAACGATTTATTGTTTAATCGGTATCTATCTTACCTGATTCATCAGGTATCAATCTCGATGTATCTCGTTAACGACGATCTATGATCATAGTCCGGGTTTTAACACACAGTATTTGATATTTCACACAGATACACACATTTAAGTATTATTTTTCTTTGATTTTATTTATAATTTTCCAAGAGAATTTTTGATTAATTAAATCAAGTCTCTCTTATTGGTCTATCTTTTTTTACTTATTTTCGATTGATTTCTCAAATCTCAAATAAATTCACCACACGACGACACTATCACAACGTCCGATTCGTCGTTCCCCTATTTCTTTTCACCTTCCTTTTTTTATTTTCACTCAATGGAGAGGAAATTAAAAAAAAAAAAAAAAATCAACACACTTTAAAACACGAGATAATGTCTATAATAATAAACGTTCATAAAAATCGTTTGTTTATTACACATATAAATAATTGCGATTTATTTTGATTGAAGATAAAATTAAATCAATTTTTCTCATTTGTTAATCGTAGATATTAAAAAAAGAAAAAGAAAAAATGAATGATCAACGTCCGATTGAATTTTTTTTTTATTGGATGGAGTTTTTTGTTGTATTTTGTTGTTGTATTTTCTTATAGTAAAACTGGGATGGTAAAAGAGGATGATTCGCGTATGCCGGGTTGCCGGTACTACAGGCGCACGAGAAATGCACGCTCCGTGGATGGACCCACGCTTTTATCGACGCTGCAACGATAGCTGGCGCATCTACGTGCGCGCAAGCGTGTTGCATTCCTCTTTCGTTTGCTTTTCCTATGTTTCTCTGTCCTTTTCTTTTTTCCTCTTCCTCCATCTTCTCATCTTTCTCCTCATCTTCCTCCTACAACTCCACCCATCTTTCTCATCCTCCTTCTTTTCCTTCTACAACTCCACCCATCTTTCTCATCTTCCTCTTTTTCCTTCTCTCTTTCTCTTTCCTTTTTTTATTTTTTTTTGCATCCACCTTTCCTCCTTCTTTTCCACCTTTTGCGTTTGAGTTCGTTTTCACGAGAGCATGGTCAGCTCTCAAGCATTTGGAAGAGTGAATGCGCGCGCGTGTAAGACACCAAGCTCACCCTTTTTTACGCTCTTATACCTTTTGGCCCTTCGGCCCTTCGTTCCTTGTATCCTTGTGATCGATCTAATGCGACTTCCGACCTTACTCAATGCAAATGTACCCCCCCCCCAATCCTCTTTTTCTTTCTTCTTTTAAATCTTTTCTTTATTACTTTACGGTGATTTAAATTTGATTTTAAAACAGGTATTATTTTTTTTCATCCTATTTTACTTTTCTATTTTAATATAATTTCATGGATCATTTATATATTTTTCTTTTCAATTATTATCATTTGACTATAAAATAAATTTTATATAAAATAATAATATTAATATTAAGTAGTAATGATTTTTATATAATTTTACATATTAATTATAATGTAATTACTATAAACTTATTTTTATATAAAAGTAATTTTATTATTATACGAAAAATATTTTACGTAACAGTGATTTAAATTTTATCAATTCTCGTTAAACAACGAACCTTTTTTTAAGTAAAAGTTACTTATTCACCTTTATTTTAAAAATATATCTCAGTTCATGAATTATTTATAATATAATAAAGGATAATATATTCTAACAATAATTAAAAGTTTCTTATCATCGATTATAAAATAAATTTAAGAAAAAATAAAAGTAAAAAGAAAAGATAAAAGAATGATAATACGATTTATTTTGAAAGAATTAATTAGATTACGTAACCAAGACCATTTTTCTTTTCTATCAACGATCACAATTCATTGGTGCGATAGTAAAGTAAAAAAGAAGAGCCGCGTGGAAAGAGTACACTTCGTTGAGTAAATGTTTGAGACCGGCTGAATTAGAGAAGGCTGAGAAAAATGTTTGTCGTTGCCCGACAAAAGACATCGCTTATCAAGGCGTCGTAATTAACGATTCACTGCAATTCGTTTTGCCTATCTGCTACGTGCCGCTATATTCATTCTATATCTTTTATTATTAAGTATACACTTATCTATTTCCCTCTAATAAATCTCTTTCCCCCATTATGAATATTATAATTTCTATTAATATGAAACACTTATAATATACAGTTTGTTAGAATAAATTAACACTGAATTAGCAAAAAGGTTTTTTCGTATTTCATATAATCAAAGTTCTATAAAAATTCATAGAGTTTGTTTTATATACCACCAGTTACAAGACACCCTATATATAAATCTCTATTAATTTCTCACTCACTCATTATGAATACTATAGTTACTATTTGTACGAATATATTGACAATTATTCAGATAAGTTAAATATACAATTGATATGCATACACGAATATATTTACAATCGTTTATCACTCTAATTGTAAATATGTAATAATCGGATAATAAATTGATCGTTCGATCTTTAAATAAAAATATTTTAAGCTGAAAGTTATAGGTTGGTGGTAAACGAACAAATTATAAGAATTATTGTTGAATCATTCGTTGACGTCATATTAAAACGAATATTTTATCGTCGATCGTTCTCCTGTCGACCTGGTTTGATTGATTCTATGAGTAATTAGCGGATAACCTCGGAAATGGTAGCCACAAATTTCGATTAATATGGTTACTGAACGAATCGACACGTAAAACGTACCAACCCCAACGACCGGTACGTACAATCCTCGTACAACACTTGGTATTATACTATAGCAACTAGGGGGTCACCTAACAACGCGAACAATTTCAAATAAATCCTGATAAATTTAATCCACGTGAGTTCAAAGTTCATCGGCCCCCCGATGAATATATTCGAACAGATCTCGTTAAAAGCCCATTGCCGTTTTCTCTACCGTGTGTATCACGACTGTATGGAACACGTTAAGTCGACGTGACGAGAATCGAAACGGAATAACACAAAAAAACAAAAAGAAAAGGAGAACTCCCTACATGAGAAAGAAGATAAAGAAGTATCTAACTTTTTCTTCAAGTCAAAAGGGACCAGACGACCTCGCAAGAACGAGTCGTTCGTAATTAAGATATTAATAATTCGACTTGAGAGACCACTCGAGAAAACATCCTTGATACTGATACCAAAAACAATCCCCTTCATTGCAATTTTATACACACAAGTATATACATATATGCATATATATAACAACATTTTTATTTTTCTAATTTTCTAAGATATTTAATATGTATTTCTTCCTATTCATCTTAAGTTATACGAAAAAGAATTTTCCTATTTGATATTTTACTCATATATAGAGTAATACATATAACAAAATTAAAAAATATATTTTTACAGAAAATATTTATTTATTTTTTAAATTAAATATGTCCTTTTCTTATGATATGAAGATGAATTTACTTGTTTGCAATCTTATACTTACATACATACGTAGGAAAATCGAGATCAACATTTAAACGTGAAGTTTCTATTTGCGCGCGTTTCAATTTTTCCAAGAAATTTAATCTGTCCTTTTGTTTTTATTTTTCTTTTTCATTCTGTCTTATGTTGATCTTATTAAACATTAAGAAATGTTTTTACGAGAACTCGCATAGTAGCTTCTGCACATTCACAAAGCGAGCTTATGCAAAACAATCAAGTCTCGCAATGTGCGAAATGAGCCACGGGAATAACCGGTTAGCGCACCTTTCGCGAGAATGAAATTAAATTTGCGCCAAACGTTTAATTAATTTCCATCCGCTCGTTATCGGCCCTCGCTTTACTCGCTTATGTATACATTTATGCGGCCCTTTTCTTTGCACAGGAGTTAATCAGCGCTCTTCGTTCGGACTATTAAACATTCTCAGAAGAAGAGCTTCATTTTTCGAACCCATCCACTGCATGTTTCTTTTACTTTCAATTCTTTTTTCTTTTCCTCCTTTAACCCGAGTTACAACGTTTTCGGCTAATGACGTTACCTTACTCAAATTATATTTATTCTCACGTTATTATCTTTACCGATCTTTGTAAAAATCACTTCTGCTCGATCGATTATAAATCTGTGTATGTGTGTGTGTATGATTTAACAAGATATAAATTTATTTAATTATTGTACAATTTCATCCTCGAGTTGTTACAATCGAAAAAAAGAAAAACACATGACCCTTTCCCCCTTGCTCTTTTCCCCCCCTTTCTCACATCGGTTTTTAAAGCGTGAAAAGACGAATGAGAGAAATAAGGATGTGTAAAAGAACCTACTAAGTTACCACGACTAATGGTAATGACGCTCGTAATTTTAAACGATAGCGAGGGTGCGACCCAAGAGACATTTCTAAGTCCCCGATATCAAATGAATTATATCGTTCGACGTACTCCTTTTTCTCCAGTGGAAAGTATCGGCTACAGTCAAGAACCCAGTTGAATCACGCAACGAAAAAAAAAAAAAAACGAGTAAAAATAACATTCACAAGGGAGGAATGGCTTACGTTTTATTTATGAATCGTCTGACTCGAATGTCCACCCTTTTAACCCTTTAAGTGCACACGAACAATAGTCGGACAAGCGAAAAGTAAAGAAATATTTAGTTCCTATCAAATATTTATGAGAAAGTGAAGTAAGTTATTAATCATACTTGTTTTTTTTTTGGTTTTCCTATTGTAAAAGTTGTATTTGAGCTAAACAAAAAATATCGATACAAATGTTGCTAAGATTTGAGAAGAAAAAATATCAAAATTTGATGAAAATTTCTTTTCACACAAAAATAAAAATTATTTCCACGTTTAAAAATTATGCAATTCATTAACGTACAAATATAATAATACATAATAAAAATAATGTACAAATAATAAATTAGAATGACACGAATTTCTGCCATATGGTACAAGAAAGAAAAATGGATATACAAAAGAAGAATACAAAAAACACGGTAGAAAAGGAAGATAACTATTATTACGAATACTAAAAACCACGAAAGTTCTTCGTACAATGATTAATAAGAAAAGACATTGGTAAGTATCAGTCGTTTGTATGTTCATTGATACAATATCGAAATAGTTACAAAATAATACACTTGTCGATCTTTTTCTTTCCTCCCTCTCCCTATAGTTCTTAGTTTTTCTCTCATTCTTTTTCTTTTAATCGCCATAGTCATCGTCTCGCGATGTAGAGGGTTAGTATATATATACAACCGGATGGGAAACGTCCGAGCTGCGACTCTTGGTACAATGGGAACAACTCCAGACATCGGTTTATATAGGAACCACAGTGAATATGTATGTGTGTATGAGTATGTGTGAGAAAGAGAGAGAGAGAGAGAGAGAGAGGAATACACAACACGATGATGCAACACGAACGCCACTGCCGCCATTGCAACTTGCAGTTAGACAATGCATCGAGATAAGCACTGCGTTCGGTTGAACGTTCCGGTGAATACCGGTTGGGGCTTGCCATTGATAGTTGCGAGAGCTATTTCTGCAATAGGAAATAGGTGTATCGAGAACTCTAGTTAGTCTATGTCTATCTCTCTCTCACTCTCTCTTCTGTAGGATAACCGACATTCGAAGGGATACACGTGATTCTCTAAATTTTCCTCGATTAAATCATTCGAATCTGGTTTCTCATTTCTCTCGTGGAATGTATGTGACATTCTATTAATATGTGCATAACGTATCATCGTTTAAAGTACAATTATTATGTTTTTTATTTGTGGATATTTTTTTAATTATATAACACAATTTAAATATATATTTGTTAAGAATTATTACGATAAATTATTTATAAAATACGTTTATTATTTAATGAAATTTTCTTTTCAATATTATAGAAATATGGAAAAACGTTAACGAGAATTTTCTGAAAAATTTTTATTATAAATTAATTATAGTAATTATTTTACGAAAGAAAGAAAGAGAGAGAATTTTGGTAAAAAATGGAACGAGGTCGCGTGAAATAGCTTGAGTAATATGCCATTAGAATTTTATAAAATGGAACATACAAATTTTCAATTTATCCTTTATTAACAGCAAACAAACGACTTCGTTATGTAATTAATGTAAAACCGTCTAATTAAAATATTACTACAAATAATTATTTAAACTGGATCGATCGATAATTCTTATAGAAGAACCTCTTAAATAATACCTAAAGAAATTAAACCAGAACATTAATAATTACCATCAAACTAATCTCCTCTCTCTCTCTCTCTGTCTCTCTCTTTCCTTCTTTTTTATTCCTCAGAGATGTATCGTCTCTCAAAGCAAAGGGTCAAACGAGAGCTCGTAAAATTAACGAACCTTTTTTCGCTATACCGCGTCTCGTTCATAGAGGAAACCATCTCTGACTTTCATGTACATAATATACACACACACATACATACATTCAAAAAGTTGTTGGATATGCTGTTTCTGGTGACACGGTGTATCATCCTCCAACGTGTTGAGGATCATCTTGTTTTTCTTCATCTCACGAATCGACGTCAGAATATTCCTACTCCTATCTATCCTTTATTATTTTTTTGATACATATCTACAAAAAAATAAGTGCATATGAGCTATCTCTTTCTCGAAGAAGAAGGAGAAGAAGAAGAAGAAGAAAGCAACATAAAAAGAATTGAAAGAAGGATGATGAAAAAGAAAGACACAAAGAGAGAGAGAGAGAGAGAGAGAGTAACAACGTCGAGGTAATCAAAGGGGTAGGTGTATATTCGTGGGTACTTTACCACCCCTACCAACCCCCTCGAAACGCCCCGGTGCTCTCGAGGTACACGCGGGAGCGTTGCCGAACAATCGTTTCGGGAGCTTTGAAGTTTCTACGCTGTATACGAGTCCACCCTTTCCCTCTCTCTCAGTCACTCACTCACTCTCTCACTCATTCTCATTCTCATAGCAAGGTTGAACGGGTGTATAGGGGGATCGAACGCGTATGGCGTCGTCAGAAAGCTTGCTACCCCCTCTCCCTCTCTCAGAGGTCCTTCCTCTCCACCCCCGCGTACCAAAAGAGAGAGAGAGAGAGAGAGAGAGAGAGAGAAAGAATGAAACGAAGCTAATGTCGTCGAAACGTGCTTCTACTTTGTGAATAAGAAGGGCTTCGAAAAAGAATGAGAAATAGAAAGAGAAAGAGAGAGGGAGAGAGAAGAAGAAGAAGAAGAAAAGTAGAGTGGGGGAAAAGGCAAGAGGCTAATTACAGTATTTTTCCCTCGGATATTCGCACGATGGTCATCGTTCCTGGATGATGGTACCTGCTTTGATTTACCACCTCAACCCCTTTTTTTCTTTATCTAACTCTCTATCTCTCTGTTTTTCTGTCTTTGTCATAAAGAACTAAGAGCCACCGTTGCGGAAGCTTTGTGGCATCGACTCTTCAAAGTTCTTCTTCTTCTTCTACTTCTTCTTCTTCTTCTGATTCTTTTCTTATTTTTCATCCAAAGCTTCTTTCCCTAACGATCGATCGAAAGTACAGTCAGGTATTCTTTTACTACCCCTTTTTTTACCCCCTCCTACTCATCTTTCTCTCCTTCTCGATTAAGGAGGAGGTGGAGGTGGTGGAAGAATCAAAGGGAAAACGAGACTTTCGAGACTTTCTTAGACTTGTTTCGAATTTATCTTCAGATATGGATGTGTTTGGTTCTTGGTAGAATACCAAGGATATTTTTTTTGTCTTTTTAAATATATAAAGATGATGTAAAAATAATATTCGCTCTTTCTCTCTCTTTCTATTACTTTCTTTTTACAAGCCTGGTAGGCTCTTCTCTCACGTTCGGTATCTCTCGTAAGCCTTTGCGAGTCGATGCCGCGTATGCAGAAAACATCGCGAAAGTGCCCACTCATTGTCCCGGAGTGGTAGTCGAGTGCAGCTTTGACGACGACAGGGTAATTAGTTCGTATTATACTTTGTGACATTGCCGGGGTCGGCCAGTGAAGGCAAAGAGATCTCTCTCTCTCTTTCACTCTTATTCTCTTATTCTCTTACTCGCTCTTTCTATCCTCTTCGAATCCAATTACGATTTTGGTTTGAGACACGTTTTCTCTCTCACTCATTCTCTCTGTTTCTCTTACACGTGTATATATTACATAGATATATGTATATATGTATATGTATATGCTGATAGGTGGCTGGTCCATGCATAAGTTCTATCACTCTGTCTCTTTCTTTCTTTATTTCTCGCTTCTCATCTTTACCCTGGTAAAGGATGCAGGAACGTATAAGGGGGATGAACGAGTGGGAGAGCCACAAGGTTTATCCGAAAACTCTTTGTCAACAAAAGAACGTCGAGTGTGCCGCTATAACATACGCACACTTCGAGGTATAAAGGGACAGTGGGTAATAAAAACCCTCGGCAAGGCTTCAACGAGCACGCGGAAGTTACTTTTCACGAGTACGCCTCTGCTACTCCAGAAGATGTTCCGCGAAAGGCACTTTCCTTTCCCTTTTTCTTTCTCTCTCTCTTACTCTTTCTCTCTTACTCTTTTCTATCGTCGTCGTCGTCGTCGTCGTCGTAGAATTTTCTCGTTAGCACGTAGAAACCAAAAAGCATTTGCTAGCCGACAAAGAGTCTCTTACTCTTTCTCAATTCTCAATTTGAAGAAACTCGAGCGCGAGCAAAAGAGAAAGAGAGAGTACGTTTTGTTCAATCGGCAAACATTCAAGTTGGACAAATTTTTCAAACATTCAAGCAAGTTCTTCTAACTTAAGTAATAGAGATCAACACGTACATGGTCTTTTTCTAAAACGTAAAAATACACACGACTTACTACTTCTTTTTTAACAACTTTCTTATTTTTACCTTTTACGAAGATAGGTATTTGTAGGTATTACCTACTATTACCTACTATTTTCTCACGAGATCGATTAAGAAAAAAAAAAAAACAGGAACAGAAGAAAAAGCCAGAGAGGATTTTTTTTTTTTTAATCGAACGATTTTAACCTAAAGCGAAATTTTCTCGTTAACGTTTCGATCAAATCGAATGAGAAGTTTAAAGGTAACTCTCTCTATTTCTCTCAAAGACTCTATCTAATTTTCCAATAGGGAAAAGTAATAGAAAGACCGTAAGAAAGAGAGATAGAAGATTGCAAGCTAAGTTGCATCGAGAATTCGAAATTTCCCAAGGGTTATATACGTACTCTCTTTCACCCCCGTATCACTCCCACCCTGTTTTCAACGTGCTACTACCTCTATTCCTTTTACTTATTTTTTTTTATATAGATAGTTTAAAAAGGAATAAAAGAAAATGAATGACAGAAGATTGTTCGGAAATAAGAAAAAAAATTCTAACATTTTTTATCTAAAGCTAGATGCTGAAAGAAAACGTGGTTCTCACGTTCGTGACGTGGATCGAAACGAATCTAAGAAGATCGAACGAATAAAAAATATATAAAAAGATTAGAAGAAATAGACAGAGAGAGGAATAGAGAAGGAAAAGGAATATGAAAAAAACGTGACATATAAAAAAATTGTTCCTTTGGCGTTTCAACATCGTGACGACTGTCAAACCGAGGGCGTCGACATTGTGCATCTTTCTCTTACTCAATGTGACAGTTCCTTTGCAAGTGCTCCGACGTTTCAAACTACTCGGCCTCGAAATAGTGTGTGCACAACACTCTATGTGAAAAGTGTCGACCATATATTATTATCGATCGTGAGAAAATATTATGTTGAAAAGGGAGAGAAAAGTTGATATGGATGAAATTTTGGGTACGCTTTAAATTGACTACATTTATCTAACCCTAAGTGAACCTATTCTGTATGAACCTCTGTATGAGATTACACACTCTGATGATTAAAATTACGTGAAATATTTTTGTTATTATTGTTTATAAATTTAATAATACGCTTAAATCTAATAATTTATTATTCGAAGAAAATTTAATATCGTTGATTAGATAACAAGTATAATCTTTTCCAGTATCAAAGAAACAGGTAAAGTTAGTAAAACTAAATAGATAATCGTATGAAAGATAAAATAATAAAAAATGATAGAATATTTTCTCGGAATGTTTATTATGCATTGTTAGCCTTGGCAAAAGGATTTTCCATGCATTCCAGCAAAAGGACATACATGTCCATCTTCAATATAGAAACCCAGGTTAAATTCTATTCCTGCAAGCTTCCCGCGTGTTCTCTCTCTCTCTCTCTCTCACTCTCGTCTCCTTGGAAGCAGCAGCCTCAAGCTTGGGATGCCATGCATCTCGACATTGGAAGTCGGCGGCTGTGCTTTGAGGGTGCCGAGTACCGCACTCGACGTGTGTCATACGGCGCCCTTCCGTCACTGGCGTAACATTCTCACTTGAGAAAATTTCTTTTTTTTTTTACCATTCACGTCCATTCAAATTATTATATATTTTATATAGATATATGCATGATTCTATATAATTATTTATTTATATTTTTCTTAAAGCGACAGATTATTTGAATTTGATTTAATACTTGAAATATTGGACCCTTATATAATCATTTAATTTTAATATCACGATTTATATATTTATAAAAAAAAAAAAATATTCGTATTAAGGTCTATAAAATTATATAATTATTTGTTCAAAAAAATTCTAAAATTATATAATTAATTAAATTTTGTACAAGTTTTTTATTTTCAAGTTATTTGCAAATATATTTTCCACCCACACATACTATACAAATATTATGAAAATATTAAAAAAATAATAATACTAACATAGTGTTATATTATAATAATAAAAAATAAAATAATAAGACAAAATGAAATCACAAAAAAAAAGAGAAATGTATTACAAAAAGAAAAAAAGTAAATGCAAATAAAAATACGTTTGACTGCTGAAAAATAAGAAAATAAATAAAGAACTGCGCCAATGGGCATGGGAAGGTAGATGGGTAGGTAGGTGCCAGAGGGGGTTTGGCGCCCTTCTTTTCTCTTCTCGAAGGCTTTTCTCAACCTCAGTCGACGGGTACTCCCATTGGTGAGGAGGAAAATGTGGGAAAGGCGCGGTGTCGCGCCCTGTTCGCCACCGACTTTAATCGCCACTCAAACATTTTCGCTAGCAACCCGTTGCAATTCGCAGGAAGGTAGGCAGGCACCGACGCCCGTTACACGAATCCCTATATAGGGAGTGTGCTTGCCAACAGCTTGCCGACTAATTACAGCGCGGATCAAAGATTTCATCACCAACCGCCCTTTCTCTTTCTCTTTCTCTCTCTCTTTCTCTTTCTATGTTTCTCTCTCTTATTTCAACTTTCCTCTTCAACACCAACGCACCAACTCTTTTACATTGCGCTTTTCTTTTTTCTTTTCATTTTTCTGCCGATTTCAACGAAATTTTTTGTCATTCATTTCTTTGCTTTTTGAAATACGTAAAAAATAAAAATACGTGGATAAATTTTTTCTTTCATATTTAATTGAGAAAGAACTTTTTATTTCCTCTCACTTTTCTTTTCGTAAAAAAATTATGCAATTTTGAAAATCGTAATTTTATTTTAAGCTCAATTTTATTCCCTGTAAATATGAAAATAAAAAAACTTGACTTAATCATAACAAAATTTTGCACCTTTCTTCATATGATATTCTCAATTTGATTGATATAATTGATATAATGAATGAGAAATTTTTCCTAAATAATGAGATGAAAATTAATACTTCGTTTAAAATTGGAATGAAATAAATCAGAAGTAACATGAAGATTGAACGAAGTTTTCAAAGAAGAAGCATAGAAAGTAAGAAGAACTATATTTCCCTCTTACTCAATCCCTTTTTTTTCTTATTTTTCTACAGAACGCGAACGACCCTTTAAAACAAGGACCATAGCAGAAAGGGAGGAAAGAAGGAAGGAAGGAAGGAAGGAAGGAAGGAAGGAAGGAATGAAACCACGTCGTAGACAGGGGACTGTTTTCACCAACCGAATAAAGCGTGTTAAAGCTCTCTCTCTCGTCCTCGTTTCTCCAAAGTAATATCTTAATCCTCTTAAAGGCGAGAATGGCAAACCTAAACTCGAAACGCCTCGAGCAGAAACGTTGAACTGTTACGAATGAAATGCTGTACATTCCTATAAGGGTAAGACAGTAAAAAAAAGTAGAGAGAAAAAGAAATAAAAATGAAAGAGAATAAGACAGACACAAAATATCGAAAGGGAAAAAGAGAGAGAGGGAATGAGAAAGTTAGATAGAGTGAGAGAGAAAGAGAAGGTAGTAGATGGCAGTAAAAGATCCGTGCAAAGACACGAACGATGTTTGCGAATGAAACCATTGCAAATCTATATATATATATATATATGTATATGATGTCGTAGTGGTGGTATCCTCTCTGAAGAGGAGAAGGAACCTCTTCTTCCACTTGTTTGCCTTTAATTTGTCCGAGCTGTTCTCTCGCGAACGAGAGAGGTGCGGCTGAATCGGCGAAGGGAACGTGTGTCTTTCGTTACAGGTAAATAATATTTTTTTTGTCTTTTTATTTTTAACTGCAATATTACATATTACTTTCAACGAATGGAAATAATATATATATGTATAATGTTATGATAGAAAATTAATGCAAGTAGGAATTAATTTGAAAGTATTCTATCTTATTATTTTAGAATTAATGAGATAATTAATACGCGATGTAATGAAAATATTATTTTATATACTTTGGTTATATATATTATTGGTTTTAGTTATATTGATTGTGATGTTATTGTTGAATAAATGCGAGAATATTTATAGACGTATTGTTTAATATTTTAAATAAATAATCATTGATATTCTTAATAAGAATAAAAATTGGGTTAAAGTTGCGCGTCAGAGTTTTTATATTAATAATCTATTTATTATTTATATTTTATAATTATAATTGACTAAACTAAATAATAAAAATACAAATAATTTTTCTATTTATCAATACAATAATAATCACATAAATCAAACATAAATGATGTTCAAAAAATATAAACAAGGTTACTTATTTTTTTCTTTCAGTAATACCTTGACCTAAAAAATAAATAATTAACAAATTATCAATAAAACCCTCAGTTAAATCATTTTAGAACAATATGGATTATATATAAATAATAAAAAAGGAGCAGAAAAAAAATAAGAAGAGTATCGTTAACGCGTGACGATTCAACGATAGATCGAACACGTTCTCTCATTTTTTTTCTCCTCGCGAGAGTTGAATCGACACATTAAGAGCATCGAGAATGCCTATTGTATCGAAAGCTCGATTTAAATTCTAAAGTGGCTCGAAACGGAAGCGTGCCGCTGAAAGCTGGGCGACCCTCCTCGAAGCTTAGCGAGCTTTATCTCCTACCCTCTCTCTCTCTCCCACCCCTTTTACGTTTACCTCGATGGCACTAACCAACGGAAAGCGACGTAACCGCGATCGATTCGTTGGAGCGCATCTCGTGAATTCCGACGAAGGTTCAGGAACAGGGTCCAATGGCGGCAACCCTATGCGAGAAGCATTAATGCACCGAAACGTAGTTACAGTTTGTAACTCTATTTTGAGGGACGTGAACGAGTAACGTGTCTCCTCCCCCATTTCTACCCCCTTACACACCCCTTACCCTTTACCGAACTAAACCATTCCTTCCACCATTCCTTCTCTCTCACTCCGATGTACTATTATCCCCTCTATATTTTGGAATACGGATAACAGTGAACGGAATGAGAAAGAGGAGAAGAGAGGACGAGGTAGAGGAAGAGGAGGAGAAGAAAGAGGCCGATGACAGGGATGTCGCTTCAAATGTTGGATGCGTCATATCGTCATATAATTCTAGAACCTATCTATCTTTCTCTATCTCTCATAAACTCTCTCACCCTTGTCCTTGATACGCCCAAAACATCTGTGTCGCAATTATCGTGAATATGTGCTTCAAAGTGTCCGCCCATCGTCTATCATACAACGACGAAAGATAAATGTCGAATAAACTCAGGTGCACTCTCTTGATTTTTGTTATATTCATTTTTCTTTTCTCTAAAAGGGGTCATATAGAAGGGCTTTTTTTTGTGTGAAAAATAATATTAGTCCATTTACAGATTAAAAAGAAAAAAAATATATGTTTTTTTTTTTTCATTTTGATTTGATTTTATTCATCGTAATAATAATATAATAAAATCTCTCTGTGAAAAAAGAAAAAGAACAAAAATATTATTTGAATATATGAATACGTATTAAAATACTGTTCGATCATTTTCAACGTAATCCTGTTAATATTTCGAAATGAGAATAAATGGATTATTTGAAAATTACGAGTGATATATTTTTTTTTTATTGTTATTAGAAATGGACAGGTATTCGATGGAATAAATCGATTCGAAAAGTTTCGAAAGAATATGCTGTTAAGTGATTGCAAGAGAATGAGAAAGAGATAGATGATAGAAGCTAGCTGCATACCCAAAGTAATTTGTTAATCTCCCCATAGTCTATAAATTAGTCTCGGACTGCATAGATTACGTGGAACATAGGCAGGCACATGCAATTTTGGATGACTATTATTTCCCCCATCTGGCATCGAATGCTTGTAGCATTGTCCTTTCCACATAGAACGAATTCTTTCCTCTTGATTAATCTGCAGTTAGAAATTAATCATCTTAAAATTGAGGAGATGGATCGAAGAGGGTGGAGTTAACCGGTTTATGAACTTTGTCAACCTTTGTATATCGTATATACCTTGTTAGAAATATGTTTCCCATCTCTTTTTCTCTCCCACTCTTTCTTTTAACCGTGAACGTTGAGAATAAACGACAAATCGAAATACGAAGAGAATATTCCAAGGGAAATTTCGAATAAGGGTAGCTCGGACACAGGGAGTTTACGTACGTAGTACCGAAGGGTAGGAAGGGGGTGGCCTCGAACCCCTCGAAATATTGATTGACATCCGGGTGACAGATTTCACTGGCCACACACCCCTTTTGCTACGAACTGCAACGTATACCCAACGAACGAACGAACGAATGAACGAACGAGCTCAACCAAACCACCCCCGAACTTTCAAACTCAGACCCTCTTTCTCTCTCTCTCTCTCTCTCTCTCTCTCTCTCGTCCCTTACATCACCCGAAGGTACTCTTTGTCATGCTGATTTGTTGCCGAGCTCGCAGCGGTGCTCACCAACTTCCTATCTGCCAAACTACAACAAAACCGATTTTGTTTGAACTTCTAACTTGTACAATAAATAAACAAAAAAAAAAGAAATATTTGTAACCGTTAAGTTTGACTACAAAACGAATTTGATAAATTGTTAACACGATCATTTTTTTATTTATTTATTTATCGTCTAAAATTCATACCGTTGTTTTCCATTTCAAAATATCGTAATAAGTATTTCGAAATTTATATAAATTTATATAGAATAAAATTTAAAAGTCCCTAGCTATTCTTGTTTAAATTAAATATTTATTTTTTATATTTAAACTCAATATTTGTATGAGTAATTTAAAAATATCAAACAATTCTTTTTTTTTTATTTATATTTTTCTCTCTTTTTCTTTTTGACGTAGAAAACGTTTTATTCAAGCGAACCAAACCAATATCAGTTCTCCTCCATCTTCCTCATTTTTTTCTTCCACCTCTTTATCTTTTTCTTCTTTTTTTTTATTCTACTTCTCTAAATTTTCCTTTTTTTGGTTCATTTCTCCGTTTTTTTCTATTTTTTTTTCGTGTCTCCGCTCTTCTCTTCTGCCCACACTCCTCTATACATATATTCTCTACAAGTTCGCTTGTATACCGAACGAATGAAATCTACTTAACGGCGAAGGACGATGTGCATCGAGGGGGAGAGTCGAGAAAATGTAAAGCTTTACTAGAGAGACGAAGAGAGAGAGAGAGAGAGAGAGAGAGACACACACACACAGATGAAGAGAAAAAGAGACAGAGATAAATCCCTTCCAAGCGTACTTGAGAGTCGAGAAAAGAGAAAGCACGCGAGAGAAATATAAAGGAACACTCGAGATACTATAATCGAGTTCTATACTGCAATTTCCTTTTTCGAGTCCTCTCTTCTGAGGTACTCATTCGTTGCTATACATATATATCTATATATATATTTCTTAATATTCTGTACCCCCATGTGTTTCGCGTGTACCACGAATTTATTATATTATTATATTTTAAGAAATAGAAATGAAATCGTATTTTGTTTTCCATTCAATACAAAATGTTTATTGAAAAGTTTTTAAAAAATTCTAAATATTATCATCTTTATTAATATATTTAGTATTTAGTGATTAAGAAAAATGTTTCTACGTATTTTAATGCAAAAGTAAAATAAAAAATATATTTCTAATAATTTCATTCTAAACAGAAGGATCAAATTGTATTTCAAGCACATCTTTTTTTTTTATTGCACTTATTAATTCAAAGAAAAAAAAAATACAATAGTTTAACAAAACATATCAACTTATCTACGATTTTAATCATTACAGTATCTTCTAATATTTTATTTAAATTTTTATATCGATTGACATTTCACGAAATCTCTTATGTTAGAGATGTTACCTAAGTTTTCTTGACTCGAAAGTTTCATGAGATTAGAAATTGTGATACATCTTTGAATGACGTAACAAAGATCTTGTTTCTCTTATATCTAACATTAATTTCGATCACAACATCACTTATTGAACATGTATCGTTCTATTCCGTTTATACTTAACACACACTCTCTCTCTCTATCTTTCTCTCTGATATATGTATATACATCGATAATTACATGACTGGAAGGATTATACGTTAACGGTATTTGGTAATGCTGGTATTATAGTCTGATTAAGCATCGCTAATTGCATCGCGAGCAGTGATATATCAGTTAATCCCTACAGCGTTTGCGAATGACACGTTAGACACGTTCGTTGATTCTCTACTAGCAATAATAATATACCATTTCTCCTACCACCATTCCTGTCATAAACTCTGTTCTATCTGACATTTAGTTTCTTTTCAATCTTTAAAAGGTCAATTTATGATATTTTACATTTTTACTGGTGTAAACCATTTCGATTAATCGTGATCATTTGATTATTATTACTATTACATATGAATGGTACAAATGTATAACAAAAAATATCATTTTATTATTTATGAGAATTGGATTAATACGTTTAAAGTCATACACATTATATAACATTTAAATATTAGATATTATAAAAAAAAAGTAAAGGTAAAAATGTAAAACAAAGAATGTTATTTTATTATTTACGAGAATTGGATTAAAACATTTAGAACCTAAACATAAGAGAAGTTATACCTTTCATACATATTACACAAACTTTAAATATTATAAAAAAAGGAAATTATTTTCAAAAACATTACATTATTTAATTAATCCTGACATTTAAACGCAATCAACGTTGTACTTAAATTATCATAAAAAAATACAGATTATCGATAATTAAATATTTCCATTAACGATAAAGATTAATTTAGAAATAATAATATATCTATTAGAAAAAAAAGAAATAAAAAAGAAATAAAAAAGAAATAAAAAAGAAAAATGATCTAAAGTAAAATCCGTAGAAAGGATTTAAGCGAACGACGAAAAATCTAGCTGAATATTAATTAATCGATAAATGTCAGGAATGGCGAACAAATATTCGGTAAAATGCGAGCACGCATTTCGCGACGATACACGATGCCAATAGCCATGGACAATCTATTACGAGCTGACTCGGTGCGATACGATTTCGAAATGAAAACGTAATTTTCGGCGAAGCGTAGCCGATATTTTCCCTCTTTCCCATCGTATACAGCATCTCTCTTTTCCCTCCTCTTTCTCTCCCACCCAATCATTCTCATTCTCTCCCTTTCTCTCTCACTATCGTTCTCTCTTCGTATACTGCACTCGATTTCGTGCGACTCGATGCACAATATTTCTATCTACCCTCGTGCGAATGACCCGTCCAAGCCGATAAGGTAAACCCTTACTAGAATATATATATATATATATACATATGTGTCTCACTCTACAATGGAAAAATATATCGAATCGAATCCTACAAAATATGCGATAGATATATACTCCGACGAAAGATATCATCTTTTTCCTGTGAAATAAACAGAGATGCGAATATGTCTGGATATGTAGATTTTCTATGAATCTGTGTTAGTTTTGTGTGCATGTATTTAAGAATATTATATACTAAAGAAAATTTATACTATCATTTCTTTCTATTACTGTTCTAAAAAGTTGAAATATGAAATATAAAATATTTATACAATTTTGTTTAGTATTTGAAACATACACTGTAAATAACGTATATGTAGATATCAATTAAAAATTTGATTACTATTTCATTCATCACATGTATAATTATCTTAAAATAAAAATGTATATAGTTATTAAATACAATGACTTAATCCGTACGTTGAAAGAAATTATTATTGGACTGAAATATAAATGTAAAAGGGACATACTATTTTTACAAATGATTCATATAAATAGAATAGAAATAGACAAGAAGATAGCTTACATGAATACGTACGAATGAGTAAACGGGACCAACGTATGTACAGGGGGGAGGGGAGGGGAACCCCCATAGAAGGAGGACTTGTTTGCCAGCCACTCTGGCATCTAATAACGCGCAATTAGCGCCAAGTATATAATTACAATTAATGCTTGGTATGAATTACCGCTTCCAACTAAACGCTTCGATAAACACGGTTCCTCTTCTAAAGAATAAAAATACAAAAAAAAATATAAAAAGAAGAAGAAGAAAGATAAGATGGACACTATGATGGAAAAAATAAAGTAGAAAACGTGTCAAGCTTTCTTAAGTTATTTAAGTGAATTCTTCCAACGTGTCTTACTATTGCTCATCCACGTTAAAAAATACTTTCTTAGTTCAGTCATTTGAGTCAAAGAAGAAAAACATTCGTTATCTCTCGCGTTAAGCTCGCTGTTTGTCATCGAATTAGTCCAGCATAATCTTCTCAGAGCTCTGATGAATTCATCCTCCATTTCTCTTAGTACATTCTCGGCTTTACCGTTATCGATTCTTGGAATTCTAGTAACTATCGAGACGTGATCGTTCTATACGTAGATGGAAATTTCGAATCACTGGATAAGCCTTTTAATGCTTGCATCCTCTATCGATCGAACATGACAGGTAAATGCGTAATTTATCTACATTCTCGAACACCCCAAGATATATTATACACTTATGTATGTTTACTGTATCCATGTATATGTATGTATGTACGTACATTGATCAACGATAAGAACGAGAACGATGCATTTCCTAATGAGTTTGAGTAAGTTCCGTTCGTTTAATTAATTATGCATACGGTCTCCCACCGCCATTTTTCATATATGTATATGTATATGTATATATGTATATGGTTATACAGATATATCATTTCGACTGTTTGACATTAAGTTTTAAGTATCAAAATTCTACGATCTCACTTGGAAGATTGTAAACAAGATATTAAACATTACAAAACGACTACAAATCTTGCTAGATCGTATAATTATACGATAATTATTCTTACCGTATCTCGACGGGTTGTTAAACTTAGTTGAAAGTGTTAATTCGTGGATAAAAGTGTGGTCAAGTGGTTGATAAACACATCAAAGATGATTCCATTTAATCATGACGTAACAAGTTAAGAAACTGAATAATAAAACCAATAAGAGATTAAATGCAGAGTCATGAGAATATTAATAAATTGTTATATTTAAACTGTTAAATTAAAATACAATGATTTTGATATTAATTTAAATTTTAAAAGTTAAGAATATGATAAGTGAAACATTCTCAAATATTAGAGTATTTAACAAACAATGATAATCATAGGTATTTCGTTGAGAATAAATGATCGTTAGGTTCTTTGAAAGCTTTCCTATGAGAATTCCATGCACAGTAGTTTGAATGTTTGCTTTTCTCAATTATGTGCGGATTATTCCAATAGATTTGATCTTTCAGAAATTTCCATAAATGTTTGAAGTATGTCTCATCGATGCTTGGAATAGTTCGGATCAAATCTTTCGTGCAAATTTTATTGATTACGTTTAATTAAGATCGTTAGTTAAGCTAAGAAACTTTATTCCCTAATATAGAACCCTCTTTTATTATCTCTCTCTCTCTCTCTCTCTCTCTCTCTCTCTCTCACTAATTTTCTAGTATCAACTCCATCATTTGTCTAATTTTTCTTTCTTCAAAAATTCACGATAAATGTAAAATTCAACTTTCAATTAAATATTACACTATATTTAAAAAAGATTTAATTTTATATTTATGAACTCAAAACAATAAAAAAAATTCGCTGATCATTTATCAAATTCAAACTACGTCTTTGCCACTTTGGAATTTGACACTTAAATTAATACAACCAATACAGTCATTGTGTCATTTTATGAATACCCTCGGAGCCATAGAAAAAAGAAGTGACGAAGTGAAAATAAAAGATATATATATATATGAAAAGGAAGTCAAATTTGATATAAAAGGTTATGGTGTGACGAGTACGATTTCGTCGCGAGTCGCAGGACGATGATTGCCGCGACCGACGGAGGAGTCAATTGAAGATGTGACAACGGGTGGACGCTTCTGAATCATGTCACACGTCAAATGAATGCTCGGAAACTAAACTGTCAGGCTGGTCCAATTACGTCTTCATATGTACCAATATGTCCGACCAACCAAACAACCGAATCATGCGTGCTTCTTTCTCTCATTTAATCCCACGCAGGAGCAAGCAACATTGCTCAACAACAAGTTGACAGCATCGGTTGTAACCGACTAATATTATCTGATCGGTAGTTATATATTCTATACTACATGTGTATGTAGATAGTGTAGATTACTTCTACACTAATGTTCTAAACACATTAACGAGAGAAGGAGAAAGAGATATCATTGCTATCATTGTCCCTGACACATAGACCTGTTTGTATCCCATTCTCATGGATGAACAACTACTAACGTGTTAACTCGCAAATCTATTCTGATCTATTCAAACTGATAACAGAAGAAATTGCGTTCCATTATTATAATCGATTATCGATAATTCCTATTAACTCGTGTCGATTATTAACTTGATCTATTTGGAGAATTCTGTTAGTTATTTTTTGATTTTTTGGTTTTGTTTAATTCACTATCATAATTTCTGACAGAAATGTGTAGATTAAATTTAAAACCCTAAATAAAAAATCTAAAATAAATGAATATTTCATTTTCTTAATTAACGATGAATAAAAAAAGAAATATAAATCTCTTATTACTGAAATTACAAATTCTGGCCTGAAGAGATTAATTATTTAATGGATTCGTCGTTACTTTATATTTTTATACATACATATGTATCATATAAAGATATATGTACGTACGTATGTATGAAGAACGATGTTCCGTCATTAATATTCATTAGGATTTATGTGAATCATGTATAACTACTACCAGCATATTTCTTAGTTAGAGAAAGAATAAGAAAATGAAGAAGAGAATAATAGAAAAAATGAGAGAATGCTGAGTGAGAATCTGGTAAAAAGATTTGTGGGATAAAAAAACAAAACAAAAAATAAAAAAAAAATGTTCTGCTCTGACTGACACGGTAACAACGGTTATTCTACATTGCTGTACCACACCATAATACATTCTACCAAAATTGCTACTTACTAGTTAACGAGCTTGTTATAATAAATAACGAGAGGAAAAGATACACAAGAGATTATTCTTTTCGTGGAATCGTCTTTTTTAAAATCGTTCGACGACCTGCGACGATCACGAACGTTAAAAAAGAAGAAGAAGAAGAAAAAGGAGAAGAAGGGCTACCGGTTCGAGATTTAAATTTATTCCAACTCACGAATCCAACGATAATTATGCGAAGCATCCTTGGACTAAAAGAGAAAGAGAAAGAGAAAGAGAGAAAACGTATTCGCTTCGAAGAATCATTCCAAGTACTTTTGTACACGCATGCATATACACACACACACACATATATATACAAATACAAACACACATTGGCGAGTATTATTCTCAAGACGACAACGAGTAACGTGAAAATTGAGAAGAAGAAGAAGATGATGATGAAGAGAAAGAAAAAAAAAGAAGAAGTGCTCGAAAAGATGAACGGAAACGATGCTAATGCAGAAGAAATGTGCAGTTGTTGACACCCTCTCAGTGGATACGAGCTATTTTTAAACGTTTACTAAAGAAGAAAAAAATTATATTAAACGTTCTACCAATCATAACGGGTTCATTCAACAACAAATCTAAGAGAATAATATATTTAATCGAATGGTACTAAATGAAAATAAACAAATTAAAGGGTCAAGGATTATGAAGATAATCTGTAAGAATAGAACTTAGAAATAAGGGTTGGAATGATGTCAGTCGAGATCATTAGAGGGTGAAAACCGAATGGTAGATCTATAATCGTGTCGACATAACCGTTTAACCGTTCTCTGCTCGTTTCAAGAACGATAAATCCGCCGTTAAATGCTCGTAAAACTCGCACCCTAAAGCAACGACACAACACAGCAACAGTTAGGAACAGGAATACTGACTGCACCCAGTAGTAGCATCAGCAACAGTACCACCAACCAACCACTCGTAATGTCTCTATGTTTCCTCCTCTTCCATATTGTTTTCTCGTACTAGTTTGTACGATCTATTTATAAGGTAGGTTGGGCTTGTTTTCAGGATTCCATTCGCATCTAGAAAAGGAACACACTGAGTTTTCCTACGGATTTCAGGGAGTTCAATTGTTTCGATATGGTAAATTAACGAGAAGTTACGATACGATACGATACGAGGGTTGAACTTACGACACGCCTTTCAAGGTCGCTAGGGGAATAGGGAAATAATGGAGACATTTTATTTTACTATCATCTTTTACGTTACAAAAGACTATTTAGGCAAATTCAAATAAATCTTTTTTGTTGACATAGAAAAATATTTATTTTTGATAACCGTTCATTGAAGTTTTTATGTTTTTTGGTATTCTACGTTATCTTATTATTCAAAGTATTTTCTTTTTTTTTGTAAGAATAACGACATGCTTTCCTTTTAGAATTCCACGCTCGTGTGGAAGAGAAAGAGTAATCCGTTATGAAAACGTTTCGAGTATTTTTACAGTCTACCTTGAAACTGGACGAGAGAAAGGCAAAGAGGACTGTGATTTGTCCAATTTTTATTTATGCTTCTTCTACTTCTTATGGTAATGGGAACTTAACGAAAATACTAAGTTTACTAAAAAGGCAGGGACATTTTTACTTGTTTTTACCGAAGAATTTTGTAGAAAAATACCAAATAAAATAAAAAGAAAAGAAAGAGATTGTTTGAAATATTTTTTTATATATTTAAATATAACAAAAATATTAACAAACATATTTTCTGACATTTCTTCTAAGAAATAAAAATATATTTAAAAAAAAAATAAACAACATGTGTGCAGATCACATGTGTTAGAAGTGAAACCTTCAAAAAACTAAGTTTCGAGAGAATGAGACGAATGCAGAATATCAGGTGTAGGATAATTGTAAGGTTTATTTGTTATAATATTATTATTATAATATTGTTACCACATTCAAAAATTATTTTACATTTTATTGACATATAATACGTAACATATTACACAGTAATCAAGTTCTCAATTTGAAAAAATGAGACGAGTTGCTTATGGTAACTAAACACCTCTCTGCGTGCACGAAATGCATGAATGCGTTCCGGTGAACTCTTTGAAACTTCCCTAATATTTTCTTTCTGCAAATTTTCACAACACTGTTCGGCGTTAATTTAATTTTCGGTAGAGAGACACTTGAATCTCAATTCACAATATCCAATTTCGAATCATCTGAGTAGAAAATAAAAAAAAATGTTGCAAAAATGATCTATTGAGATTATGCTTGTCTAGTATGAGTAGAAAGGATTAAGAAAGAAATATATTAATTGGAAGCTATTTAATGACTTACGATGATCGTTTTCACTATTTCTAACAGTGAACGCATTATTAAACGCATTAGAGATATTATTCTACACATTCAATGAAGCCTTCTGGCGTGCACGAAATGCACGAACACGTTCCGTTGAACTCTGGAATCTTCCTTGTCGTGTTTTTCTGCTTAATTTCACACTTTTTTTCTCTAGTTTCCGAATTTTTTATATTGTTAAACCAATATATAAAAAATAAAGTCTTCTGGCCTAAGCAAAAAGCTATGATGAGGGGAAAATGAGAGAATTTAAAATGAGAAATAAAACATGTGATCGTACCTAATAGATAGTATAATAAATCATTATTTATTCGTTAAAGAAAAGCTGCCCTTACTAAGAAATCATTATTTATATAATAGAAGTATAATGTCTATACAAAGTATAGTAAGTACTATTACTACTTAGAACTAGTATACTAGTACTTATACTATACGTTATACTATATTTATACTATACTAAGTTAGAAGTACTAATACAAACAAGTATTACTAGTACTACTTAGCATTCTAGTAATACTAGTACTTACTATTAAGTACTAGTAGTATTATAATTAGTATACTAGTATAGTAAGTAGTACTAGTATACGTTTTTCGCGTTAAGCGTTTCATGTTAAGCGTTACATGTTAAGCGTTTCGCGTTAGGCATTTCATTTATTATTCATCATTCATCATTTATCATTCACCATTCATCATCATCAACATTGTGAACGAGAATCGTGAAAGAGCCTCGTTTACGAGCCTCGTAAACGAGCCTTGTTTTCACCAGCGGAATGCGGAATACGGAATGCGGAATAATCGGTCATGCTAGATAATCCGTCATGCGGAATGCGGAATAATCCGTCATACGAGATAATCCTTTATGCGAATAATCCGTCATGCGGAATAATCGTAAACGAGCCTCGTAAAAGAGCCTCGTAACTGAGCGTCCTAAAAGAGCCTCGTAAACGAGCCTTGTTTTCACGAGCGGAATACGGAATGCGGAATGCGGAATACGGAATGCGGAATACGGAATGCGTAATGTGTAATGCGGAATGCGGAATGCGGAATACGGAAGGCGGAATGCGGAATGCGGTGCGGTGCGGTGCGGTCCGGTCCGGTGCGGCACGTTGCTGTGCTGTGCGGACTACGAGTCAAAGACCGAGAATAGGAAAAACTGTATAGCTTTATTCTTTCTCATTCCTTCGCAGGCTCAATCCTACATGTTTGTTTTTTTTTTCTTCTTATTTAGTATCTTGGCCGTTTTATAGACGCCAGCTGCTCTATTACACCGCCGCCTACCGCTTCGTTACATTTTTTCAAATCACACCCATTCTAAAGAAGTTTTCACTTCAAAAAGAAAAGAATATAGTTGATGATTACTTTAAAAAAATAAAAATAAAAATAAAGTTACATTTGAACCCATCAAAAGTTCCACTTCACTAGTCTGTCCAACCTTCGTCCTGGCTGTATTTTTTTTTTCTCTACTCCTTTTTATTTTATTTTTTTTTTTTTTTCACGAACGATAACGTAGTACAATTATACGAGTCTTTGGAGGCCACTGTGGGTGGCCTCGACTGGGTGAACACGACGGTGTTAGCAGCTAGGGCGAACAAAAAGGGAAGGAAGGAGAAAGAGGATAAGAAAAAGAAGAAAAAAAAGGACGGACGAAACATAAGGGCTGCAGTAAGAGTTACTGAAAGAGAGAAAGAAAGAGAAAGAAAAAAAAAAGAAAGAGAGGAAAAGATAGAGGAGTGTGGGTGCAATCGAGTAAACACGGCAGCCCTCCTACGGATTCCTCCCGTGCTACGGATACTGTAAAGGGAAAAAGATAAAAAAGGGAAGGAGATAGTTGGAAAGAGAAAGAGAATGTATAGTTGGGAATGCAAAGGCGAACACTGCGACCTCCAACGAGCTGCAACGTCTCGACTTTTGCCATCACTTCCCATCTTCCTTCCTTCCTTCCTTTCTTCCTTCCTTCCTTTCTTCCTTCCTTCCTTCCTTCCTTAATACCATCCTTCCTTTTTCCCTTCCTTCTTTCATCTTAAATATTTTTCCACATATGTATTTATATAACATACATATATACATATTTTTTTATATACCCAAAATAATGTTAAGTAACTAAAAAAAATTATAAAAGGCTTATTTCTATTTTTAAATTAGTAATCAAACGTTATCAGGTTTATTGATTTAATCGATAATACATAATTATTTTTATTTCTACTTTTTTACTAAATTTCATATATATATTATTATTTATAATATATCTTTGATATTTAATATTAAGTAAATCAAGAAAATTTGTGTGTCTTGTTTTTAAAGAAGGTATTCGAAATATTCGAAGTATTCATATTAAGAAAAAAAAAACTACACGCGTAAGAACGTTTCGTATCTGTTAAGACGAGAAATACATATGTCCAGAGTTTATTTAAACAAATCAGTATGATAGATATAGATATGTAAACATGTATGTATTTGAAGAAAGTTAATAAACTTGATTCAAGTCATTTTTGATAAAGCTTTTATCGTGAAAGAGATTACACAGACTAAATGTTAAGTTTTGTCCTGATACTACAAACTGTATCACTTTTTGACAAGTTTGTATATTTGTACGAGAATGTTTCTTCGAAAACGCAGAAGAACTCAAGTGTATGATAACGAAGAAGAAAAAGACTACACGTTCAGTTGTCTCGTTTGTTTGTGAGATCAAACTGCTGTTACATTTTTCCATGTAATTCGAATAAAAATGTTTTTAAATTCCATTCTATATCTAAATACTATTAACATATATCATCTTAACCAAGTGGACTACCACATACATATATACACACGCATAAATATAAACAAGAAAAAAATAAAAATACAAAAAATACAAACCCTTAAGAAAAATAAACTTCATATAGAATGTTTGGTTCAAAAAAAAATAAATGAAAAAAATGTCAGACTTATTTTGACAAGAACTAACGTACCCTGAACTGGCAATGACTATAAAGTAAACCTCAAGAAGGACCATGGAAACCTAAACAAACCTATCTTAGGATGACCCCACACGAGTCAACCCTTGTGACTTCAGGCACGATGCTAAAGGAAGAAGGTTCTTTCCTTCGAAAAGCTTCTCTCTCTCTCTCTCTCTCTCTCTCTCTCTTCTCTCTCCCCTTCTTATTTTCGCTTTAGCTTTACGAGGATACGCTCGTAATTATTGCATTAAAATTTGGGGAAGCGTTAAGCCGCAAGGGTTGCAACGCCCTAATAACTTCAAGATGTTTGTGGCGGGTAAATCGTGCACGCGAAGGTACAACGATACCCATATCTCGGCGGCATACTAATTGAACGAGATATTTTAATTGCTATACTTCAATTTTTTTAAGATAAAAACGTAAAAAAATTATTAGTAAAATCTCCTCAATTTTTTTATGTATCTTACTATAATAAATATATATAAAACTAACACGAAGATAATATTTAAGATACAAAATGTAATTTACCTTATTCAAAAATTGTTATATTAATTTCTAGAAATATTAAATTATATTTTTTATCGTCATTTTTTATTTGATGCTCCAGACAATCCTATTATATTGCATTATATAAGCAATAAAAATTAAGTATAAGACTTGAAAAAAAATAATATATAAAAATCAGGAGTCATGTGTTACCATAGTTTCCTTCAAGCAAACGTAGTTCTATAATCATCCTAATCAATATCAACCCTCTATCTGCTAACCTATATATTATATACTATCCCCAAGAGCTCGTTTTACTCAAATAGAAACGTCTATTCGACCGATATACTCATTTAATTATTCCCATACCTGCCTATCATACATTCTACCTATTTACCTATCTATCTAAAAGCTACAGTGAGCAAGTGAGTGAATAAGTGATTGAGTGAGAGAATATGAGCAAAAGAGAGAGAGAGAGAGAGAGAGAAGTAGAAGATATATATATATATATATATATATATATATATATATATTCCTAACCAAACCCGAAAATCTCAGCTATAGGACCACCTCTCTCTTTCTCTTGCAAGGTTCAGGAGGTCGTAGAGCGTGCGCGCGAGCATACTAAACTTCATCGAGGTGTTATGCCGCAATAGTCGCACGTGCGATGTCGAAGCGACGCTTTCCCGTATGTACCCACAAATATTGGTCCATTGCAGGATCACAATGCATTCTCACCTCTATCCCTTTCTCTCTCTCTCTCTCTCTTACACGCACACATATGTTTGTACACTTAAGTATATATATATATATATATATATAAAGTGTTGGGTGTATCCGGGTATTCGAGGGGTTCAAAATGTAAGAGAATATATTATAAGGTAGATTCGAGTTTAAACAAGCACATATATATACATACATATATATATATATATATACATATATATATATATATATATGTATATATATGTATAAATATTTATGTACGATACGTAGTATATGGAAGTTTCTTTCATCCTTCTCTAATACACATACAAAAGTATATACCAAAGTTGGGTGTTTCACGCTTTCGGAGTGTAAAACGTTAAGCGAGAGAATATAATATAAGGTAGTCTTAGAGCTTAAACGCACACATACGAATCACAATTCCCCCTACCTATTCCAATTCCACCCTATTTTCATCATCCCTCTTATGCAAGTACAGGAAATATCTTTGAAATGTTCAAAATGAGAAGTGAGAGAGAAAGAAAAAGAATATAAGCTTTAGGATTTAAACGTACGCATATAAGAATCGTCATTCCCCTTGTCCGATTTCCTATTTTTATCCTTACACCTTATATACATGAGAAAGAAAGAGAAAGAGAGAAAGCAAAAAAAAAGAATCTTTGCAAATGCTGATTCAAAATGGAAAGGTGGCCTCGAGTTTAAACGCACAATTACGTATCTCAAAACCCCTCGTGTTTCCACCCTCTCGTCATCCACGACACCAACACCAACACCAACACTAGTAATAGCAGCAGCAGTAGCAGCAGTAACAGTATTAGTAGTAGTAGTAACAGCAGCCGGTGTTGTGCCGGTTCGCTTCCGTCCTATGCGTTTTCTCTTCTCCTGCGTTTCTCCGGCGTACTGTATTATTGATTTCCGCCCTTTGTGTCGCGTGATCAAGAAAATTGCCGTCGCGCTGTCGAGGAGGCGCGCGCCACAACGACGACCAAGGATGAAGAAGGCGAGGGGGTTGTTCTTGCGTTGGTAGTTGTAGTTGTTGGTATTGGTGACGACGTTCGTGATACCAGTTCTTCCTGCGTTGCCGATCGTACTAGTAGTCGTGTGATTGTAGGTAGGGTAAAAGTAGAGGGAACGGGGAGGGGAGGGATTGGTTGGTTGGTTGGTAGCAAAGGTGGTATGGGAGTAGTGGTGCTACTGCTACTGCTACTGCTACTGCTGGTGGATGAGGGTGCGGCGCAAAGGGTGGAGGGCGACGCCGCGATTACCCCACGAAGGGTAATGCACCACCTCCCTCGACAACGACGACGATACGGTAACACGGCGTTACTACCCTCCACCATCCTCCTTCTTCCTTCTCATCATCCTCCTCCTCCCACAATTCTCCTCCTTCTCTGCTCTTCTTCTTTTTCTTTTTTTTTTTTGCCTCATTCTTTCTCTACTCTACTCATCCTCATCCTCCTCATCTTTTTCGTCCTACCTACCTACCGTCGTTGTTACGTTTCACGATTTGTAATCGTTTTACGTAACGATCGAGAAATGATTATTTTACGAGTACGCTAGTTTTATTCTTTATCTTTCATTTTTACATAGTTTATAGTATGTATTTTATTTTTTATTCTACTTTTTTTTTTCAATGAACTCTAATCATTCTTTTTTTAGAATACAATTGGAAAGGATAATTGATGATTACATTTTTGAACATCAGTTATTTTGATAAGAAACATATATTCTTTATCTAATAAATAATTTGTTATACCAACCTAAGTTTATAATAAGAATAGAATATATTAAAAATCCAAGTATTATCTTAGTTTCACAATGATAAGTGAAAACCAAAATAACTCATACTAAAAAGTTTCCTAATCGATACTAAATCTGTGTGTAATGTACAACGTGGTCCAAATATATGACACATTCTTTTTTTTAATACCAAAAGTTCCCTATTTACTTAAAATAATTTGTACAAACAGTCGACACCCATTTTCTTTCTCATATTACTTTTATCCCTCTATTTTTGTTTCCTTCAACACTATTGAACAAAAAAAAAATCTTATAATCTTCGATATATACTGAAGTGTACCAGTAGGAAAAACACACTTTAAGAATATAGAATTCTATTATGTCACGAAAAACGAATCATCTTTTTATCTTCTCTTTCTCATTCCTTTCTCTCTCTGTCTTTCTCTCTCTCTCTCTCTCTCTCTCTCTCTCTCTCTCTCTCTCTCTTACATACATACACATACATACAATTTATCTCTCGTTTCATTTACGTGCCTAGGCGTTTACGTAATAATCGATAAGTGACTCTCGAGCTGTGATCCCGAAGCTTTTCTACGTGATCTTTTCTTAAGGAGAAAAGGAATAAATCTAATTCCATCGTGAAAGCAACCGTAAGATCGAATTAGACGATCTTATGTAACGGTAACATCATCTAGATAAGTGAACTTCTTCCAGAGCGAAAAAGGTATTACGTTGAATGGATTTATTCGAGAAGCAAACCGTTCGACTGAATAAAGTCGAATAGTATTATTGAATTGAGATATATAGAAAAGAGAGATAAAAAACGAAGAATTGATTCTTCACGATTATATACATGAAAAATCATTATCTATTATTTTCTATCTCATATGAATATATATTCACATTTCTATATAAACTTCGAAACAATCTACAGCAATATATTCAACCGCACTTATCTCTTTTTCTCTCTTTCACATAATAATTGCACGTATTTCACATACGATCATTTTCATTAAATAAATTGCCACTTTCGACGATACGAATAATAATAATAATAATGGTAACAACAATTCGTCTAATTTATCACTAATATCTCACTAAAATGGGGTGAAATATAACAAACAATATATAACGTTTGATATCAAGTAAATTTCGTTATAGATAAATAGCAATGAAAATAAATGAGGAATATTATTCGAAGTATAGTAATAAATATATCAACGAGATAATGGGATGTGAAGATAATCAATGGAACGAATGAGAGAAGAAATAAAAATAAAAACAAATAAATGGACTATCGGAAAAGATAGAAGTGGAAAAATACACATAGTAAGAAAGCAAAAAAAAATATATATATATATATATATATATAAAGGAAAGCGTTGTCCCATGGGATCTGTAGAGTATTGTCGTGGGGGTTGATAGTTGGTTCGTCGACTGTCATTGGAGGGCGCCAGCGTTGTCCTGTCCCTCTTTCACCCCTTATCCCCGGTCCAACGAAAGCATCCCCTTTACGCCTTCGACGTTGGTAGTGTCCATCTCTCTCTTGGTTCTGAGGGAAGAGAGCTAGCTACCTTTTCAGAGGGGCAGCAGCCTTGGAAAGGGAGGGCTTAGCTCGGGACTGTCACTCGGTGATGGATGATTCTACCCCAACGCGATCAATTCGCCTACCCCTGGAGTGTACATGCTTCGAGCTGCAACTCACCCTTCGGCCTATGCTTACGGGGCTAAATATATATAAGATAGAAAGAAATATATATAGAAAGAAAGAGAAAGAAAATAGGAAAAACCTTCCTTCTGATCCACTGGAAGACAATATTCTTCAATATATAATTCTTTAATCAGAATTGAAAGAAATAAAGAAAGATTAAAATACAATGAAACACTTGTATTATCTACTATTCCCATGAATTCATTCATGGATTAAGTCAAGAAAAAGTTATTACTCTGAATTGATAATTCTAACTAAATTGAAAAAAAAAACATGTAAAAATGTTATAAACAATGTCTAAAATTATAAAAGTTATTATATAATGAAAATATTTAATTAAAATATTGCTTTTAGAAGTGTTTTCTATTGTTGAACCTGGTCACGTATAAAATACAAGTTTATTGAGAAAAGTTAACGAGCTTTAGCTGACGGCTCTGTTCGAATTATTTGAACCTATACTGTACTTTGAAAAAATAATAAAAAAATAAATTAAAATTCTAAAATCAATGTATAGAGAATTGTAAAAAGTGTTAATGGAAGTGTATAATTATTATCGCTTTTATAATTTGTTTTCTATTGTCATATCTGGTCACGTACAAGGGACAAGTTTATTGAGAAAAGTTAACGAGCTTTAACACAAGATTGTTGTTTGAATTATGTATCTTTACGTATTATAGTATACATATATATATGCTATATCAATTTAAAAAACCCTTCCAACTCTTCCTATTTCTTTCTTGTTCACTCTTTTATACTTTTATTCAATATCGTCGAGTTGTTCGCTAAACTTTTCTCGAAAAAGTTACTTCTCTATACACAGAAGTCTCTTAATTGACGATATTACGTTTGCATAAATCAAACGAAGCGTAACAGTTTTTTCCTGATTATTTATTTCCTTTTTCATCCTTCGACTTACTATAGAAGATCGTTGTGGAGATAAAGTTAGGAAACATCGTTCGGGAGTTTCATAAATAAGTCACGTCGGGAATTCAGTTATATATATACCTATTCTTTTATTTTTTTATTATTTTCTTCTTCTGCATGTTCGCATCAAGTACTTCGTCAAACTTTTAAAGTTCCCATCCGAAAAAAAAACCAAAACAAAAACAAAGTATCGAGAAATCGAGTTCAATGTATTCCAAAAAACAACGACAACAACATTTTTTCCTATAAATTTGTGTATCTTTTAAATCGAATGGGTCTTTTAAACTCCGAAGTAGATCCTGGAGATACAAAAAGAGAGAAAGATAGGAGACAAATTGAAATTTATTACAAGAAAAAGCAAAACAAAACCAGGAATTAACGATCGATCGATAAAGAATATGAATTTGAGAAAGTATTAAATTTTTAACGAATACGAGATTAATTATTCAAACTACTTATCTGTACTAAGACGAGTGAAAACGACTAGCAGCAGCTAGTCATCACCCACCCTTTTTACTACACTCTCTTTCTCTTTTAGTCTTGAAAGGAAGAGAAAATACGTGACTCTACTGTTAATATTCGTTCTTGAAGATAGGATCGAGGAAATTTATCAACGTTGAGAAATAAGAGACTCGATCTGTCTTCCACCTACTCGAACGATTCTCAGTCATTTCTCTTTCTCCCTCTCTCTGTCTGTATTTCTCACGACATCCCTCAGTTGTACATCAACCCCGTAATACTCATCCTCTAGCAAAGCCATTGACGATCGTACATACTCTACAACGCTATCTAATTTGCATAGTAAATTTTAATCAACCTAACCTCAAGCTGTAATATGTACATATGTAGGTAGATTACACATACGTAAACGAAGACATGATGTGTATATATATAAGTATATACATAAGTATATACATAAGTATATACATAAGTATATATAGATATATATAAATCGTAGTAGAGCAGGGTGCTTCACCACCAGCACTAACACCACCCAACTCATAATTACTTTCCTCTGCCGGTGCACGTTAATTCAAATTGCTTTCGAATTACCTAACGCCGTGTTGAGATAGAAAGAGAGAGAAGAGATGTGGAGGAGAGGAGGAGAGTAAAAGAGAGAGAGAGAGAGAGAGAGAGGATGGAACAAGTGAGAGAGGGCTCTTTTCGAGACGCGCCGCGTAACAAGCTCGAGAATTACTCGCTCGGCTCTCCTCAACGCTCTCTGTGTGTACTCGGTTGCATTGCTTCAGGCTGCTCTTGCTCAGCTGGATTGCGTTCATGGCCCGTACTTGCTAGACACAAGAGAGAAACAGAGAAAGAGAACACACAGAGAGAGAAAAAAACTAAATAGAATGATAGAAAAAAAAGAAGAAGAGTGAAAGAGAGAGACAAAAAATCTACATGAACTAGGAGATAGCCAAAGAACTGAAACCGTCGAGATCCTTTGGATTATCGTACCCGACAAAAGATAACGGCGCTTATCGTGGCTCCCGGCATGAGGGAGAAAAAGGTTGCCTCTGAAAACTCACAGCCGTATTGTCGACAATTCCTGTCCCTTCTAGCAACACTACTACCCAACTCCTACCTCTACTACTATCACCATTACTACTACTACTACTATCACTGCTGATTCTGCTGCTACTACTGTTACTATCACCGACATTACTATTGCCACTAACATCGCCAGCTAAATCGCGAGCAATAGTCTCGTGTGGTACAATAGCAAGCACTATTCTACCCTTTCCTAACACTTTCTCTCTTTTTTTTCTATCTTTCACCCTCTTTCTCTCTCTCTCAATTCCCTTTTCTATCTCTATCTACGTCAATTTACTTCTTTGAAAGATGATGTCGATCGTATCAACAAATGAGAGAAGAGATAGAGTAATACGTTGATTGTAATCGTCTTTACGATTATTTTTATTGCTAACAACTAACGCGTGTGCCTTCTCATTCCTCCTTAACCCCATCCGGTGTTTGATATTTGTGTTGATAAGAAGATTTATTTGCTAATAGATAATGTATGTATGTTAATAAGATAGGATTGATTAGATTAATAGTTTTTGCAGGTGTGTTTCATGAATAGTAAATATGTTCTTAGAAGAGATATAGAGAGATAGAAAATAATATTTATGTATGTGTTTTATAATGGGATAAATTATTCTTGCAAATGACTCATGAATAATACAGTTTGTGTAATAGTTTTTTTAACGATTTAAATCTTTAAAAATAATTTTTAATTTTCACAGTTATATATATTATTTATAAATTATCGAGTTAATAAAATAAGAATTTATAATATAAATAGTTTCTATAGGTACACGAGTAATAAAACTTCTATGCATTTATTTTTATTAATCTAAGCTTCCAGAATAATTACTATACAGGTTTAATAATATTCTTTGTTAATAAAATAAAAATTTATAAGATAAACAGTTTTTATGGGTACACGAGTAATAACATTTTTTTTCATTTTTTTTTATTAATCTAAGCTTTTAAAATAATTGCTATGCATGTTTAATAATATTCTTTGTTAATATAAAAAATGCTACAAAAATATAAAATACTTGGAGCAAATAAAAAATAGGATCATTAGTAAGCCCCTAGTATTTCGGTCCCTTAGAACGATGACCGATCGAAGGTAGGGGTGAAACGAGTCTCCAAGCATCGTGTCTCTAAGTTCCTTATCGATTCTCGATTACTGTGAAATTGTCGGTTGAACGTATTCCAGTTGAATCGATAGGAATGAAGTAAAATCAAATAATATTGTATTTTAGTAAGAAATGTTTGAATTCTTCATTTGATAAAGAATATAAACGATAAAAAATCATCAAAAGAAATATCTACAACTCTAAAATATAGTCCCCTTTTCTCTCTCTCCCTCTCTCACTCTCATCGTCGTAGTCTTTACTAATTGGTGGATAAGAATCGTGAAGAAACTAAGAAGTGGGAAACGTTTGTCAAAGGAGGAAAACCTCTTACGAGTCGCCTCGAGCAATGGAAATAACCCAAAGAAAAGTAGAGAAGTACAAAAAGAAGAAGAAAGAGAAAAAGTAAAAAAGAAAAGAAAAGAAAAGTATGAGTTCCGGAAGCCGGAAGAAAAGGAGAGTACCTTTGATCTTTCTCAAGGTACTCCCTTTTTCGTTTTTCCTTTACTCTTTTCTTACTAAGAAACTTCCTTGGAAGCACGTGTATGCACATATGCATATACATACATATATATGTGTACATGTAGATAAATAAAAAACATTTTTCTATGGAAAAGAAAAACAAAAAATATTACACGAAGTTCACTTACCAGAAGAAGAATAAAAAGAAAAAGAAGTAGAAGTAGAAGCAGAAGAAGAAGAAGATCACAGAGGGTACACAAAGTTCTTGCTCACTGTTCTCCAACTTTGATGCTGCTTCCACACACACAAGTTCGCATAGGGAAACTATAAACTCGTATTCCGTGGGGCGCTAAGTTCAATCACTCGCGTTCGATTGTAAATGTGATATAAATAAGATATATAAACGATGATAACAAGAAGCAGAAGAAAAAGTAGAAATAGAAAAATAAAAAGAAGAAAAATAAATAATTAGATTAATAGTTGTTAAGCGTTGATAAATGATTAAAGAAGGGGGGTTTCGTTATAAGGGTAGTTCGTTGAATCTTGATAGAATCAAAAGAAAGAAATAAATTAAGAACGAACGAGAGTGAAAGAGAATAGTTAAAAAAAGAAAGAAAGACAGAGAGATTACCGGCACCTTGGCACTTAGCTGTCGTTCGTTCGTTCGTATATACGTGTAGGTTAACCTTGAAAAGGCAGCCCGGTAGCGACGATACGCGAGCCTGTTTTGGGTGGCGTGCTGGTGCTGTTGAGAGCGTGACTACGAAGGCGCCGTCTTTCGGTATTCGAAAGTACCAAGAGAAATCGATAGACCGGCTCCGGCACATGCGTGTAATTTCCTCCCTCCTACCTTCTCTACCGACCCTTCTTTCTTACTCTCTCTTTCTTTCTTTCTTTCTATTTTATTCTCCTTTTTCCTCCCTCTCGTAGTGGCGGCAGACCACGAGCCAGAGCGCTGTGCTAGGCAGCAGCAGCAGCACCAGCAGCAACATTGGTGGTGTAGGTGGACGTGGTGGAAGAAGAAAACGAAGAAGAAGAAGAAGAAGAAGGAGAAGAAGAAGAAGGGTTCTAGGCGACGCTCCCCAAAGTAATGGGAATTTCTTTTCCGTTTGCACCCCCTCGCCACGCCTCCCTCCAACCTTCTCCTCATCCACCCTTTTCCTACTTCTCTTTACCCTCCTTCACCCTTCGACATCCTCGCTGTTTCAACCCTGCGTCTCGTTCTACCCTTCTTCTTCTTCTTCTTCTTCTTCTTCATCTTCTTCTTCTTCTTCGACGCTCAGCTGCTTTTTGGAAACACCCTTGCTATACGTCAAGTACGTACCTTTCTTCGGTTGTGTGTTGTTATTGAACATGGAAAGGTTTGTAAGACCAACAAGAAGAAAAAGAAAGAGAAAAAATGTATATCAAAGTGAGAGGAAAGGAAAGAAAGAGAATGGGAAGACGTTGGTCAATAAGAACCAAAAATTCCTCATACGTGGAAAAATCTCGAGTTTGCTTTTTCTCTTATCTAGGAAAAAAATTCTTACCACGGTCGGCTTATCCTCGAAATGCCGAAAATTGCCGTTTGCGAAGTAACTACCCTTTCGGAAATCCTCTTCTTCCCTTTCTTATTCTTCACACCTTTTTCTTGCGAGCGTAGGTTTATCGATTGCTCTTTTTTACCAGACTAACTTCAACCCTTCAAGATATAACAATTTACACTCTCAACCTAGACAATTTTATTATTTAAAACTCCATTTTTATTTTTTAAATAATATTAGTTAAATATTGATTAGATGTAAACATTTTTGAAACGAATGTAGCTTCGTCAAAAAATTAGAAAAATTCATTTTATATTTAATTTTTTATAACAATCATTATAATACCATTTGATTTTTCTAATTTATCAACCTCGTCCATTTTTATGATACCCAACGAATTCTGTAGAAATAAATTACATTTAAGGTATTTCTTAAAATCAATGACCGGTTAAGTATTGATCAGTAATTGAAATAGAAGAAATCTATTGTTATTCGAGTATGGTTCGTTCAGTGAAATTTGTTTTCGATCGATAGGAAAACAGAGCTAGACGGGATTTAAACGTAAGACAAACGGAGATAAACCTTGCTGGATAAGGTCCAAGAAATTTATCGTTTAGAAAGGATGTTGCTGCTGTTGCTGTTAAAGCTACTTCCTTCGCCAGTAGGCAACCATTTCTGAGACAACTTGCAAATTTAGCTTATGGTAAATAACAATATATTCAAGTTAATAAATTATTACTAATGTGAAACCTTACAATCCATAACTTAAGAATATATTTACTTAGTGTATAGTACTATATAAATGTATAAAAGTATATATGTATATATGTATATCTATCTATGTGTGTGTAGGTGCGTTAACGGCTCGTGAAAGTCGATCGATACGCCTCGACGACGCATACGAGGATGGAAAACTCACAAGACGAGTTCTTCTCCTTCGAAGATCGTAGGTTTCATTCTTTCGTTGAGACGAACGTGTAATCTTTTAGGAAAAAAAATCTTATCATCAGATATTATATCGAAGTGTGTCTCGAAATTTGTATCGATCGATAAGCTTTTAAAATAGAATTCACTTCAAAAATCCCATTTGATATGATATGATGATAATCGATCGATATTTATAAAACGACAACGATCAAAATAAACTTTTCGAATCTGTCATAAGGACGTACACATTATATAGCTTTTATATAATGTATATACCTGTATACATATATATACGTGTATAAAAATAAAAAACAAACGAGATTGTTTTCTGGTCGAGATGATTGAAATCGATCAATATTTATCACGTGAAGACGATCAAAATAAACTTACCGAACATTGAATGGAGATCAAAATCGGATATAAGAAATGTACATGAAATTTTACAGCTCAATGATTTTATGATGGACGAAAAGACCAATAGTAAGTAGTATAGCAGGTACGTAGTAGGTAATACTCGTGATATTTCGAATCCTTGGATGAAAGATAGAGAGAGAGAGAGAGAGAGAGAGGAAATATATAAAAATGAAAACGAGAAAGAGAAAGAAATAGGAGAATAAAAATAAAAATAAGAATAAGAATATGAAGAAGGAAGAAAGGAAGGAAGGAAAAAAAATTACAAGATGCTCTCTCTCTCTCAGTGAACGGTTGGAACGACGCCAAGCTGCGTCTCCAAATGGGGTATCTGCTGATTCTTGCCAGAAAGAGATTTTGCATCGTGCCTTTAAAGCTCCGGAAGCGTAATGGCGCGGAATCGGCGAGCGTCGTTGAAATCTTCTCTCTCATTCGTGCCAATGTATAAGGGTAAAGTCTCGTGAGTACTTCACCAAAGACCATACTAAGGAAAGGCCATGAAAAAAAGAAGAACTTTATTTCTTTCTCTCTTTCTTTCTTTCTTTCTTTCTTTTATCTTTTGATTGTACCATCGAGAAGAAGACAACGAAAGGGTTTATTTTTCTATCTAGAAAAATTTATACTTCTTTCTAGTTAAAACCTATCAAGTTAAACATACTTACGATTTTTTTTAATAATATAATACAAAATGTAAATGTTAATAATTATTCGTCATTACTGATCACAGGTAGATCTTTTTTTTGATAATCAACATTTTTCTTAATGCTTAAGTAAGACAGGTAATATTATTTTTCAATTGTATTTAACAAAACTAAGATATAATTAAGTTAATATAATTATATAATTAATATATATAATTTTTCGTTTATATATAATTTGTATATATATGTAATTTTGAGAAAAAAATGTATTTTGAAAAAATAATATAGTTAAGAGAGATTCGTTATATTTTATGATAATTAAATTTATATGAAAATCTGTCACAAATTTGGCTCTTCAAATTATTTAGCAATACATTTTTTTTGTTGTTAAAAATTATCTTTAATCTATTTGAACTCTGGATTATTGTAATAAAATTAAAAAAAAATGACAAAGATAATATTATCTTAAAATTAGTACAAAAGTAACCTTTAGGAATGAATCCAAGTATCTACTCAGACGTGTTCGAAACGTTTTCAACTCTTTAAAAAAGAAAGAAAAGCAACGACACAAAATAAAATTAAAATATAAAAAAAAGAGAGAGCATTGTCGTAGTTCATTAACTTTAAAAAAATGTATCGAAACGAAAATCTTTTTTTTTCATACATTAAAGTGTATTTTACGAGTATTCCTAGTAAATTCAAGGCACGGAATTGTTGTTGCTCGGTGCTCGAGTGTATATACGAGAGTAAAGGAGAAAAAGATAGAAAAAGAGAGAAAGATAGATAGATAGATAGATAGAAAAAGAGAACGAGAGAGAGAGAAAGATAGAAGAAGAGAGAGGATACGGAGGGTAAAGTGAGAGAGTGAGGGATTTAGAAGCAGGGTGCAGGTTTCATGGTGTCATGGCAACACCCGTCGCGATAGAAAACGCCTTTGGCTCCCTTTTGCCATTGCCACAACGTACTACCTTCAAGAGTAGAACGTGCCTCGTACTTCGTGTGAGAAAAGTCCGATCGAGGTTAACGGCGTCGGCGGCTTCTTCAAAAGAACAGAGTCGCCCGTTCGATCGACTTTCCTACATATCTATTACCCCTTTTTTGTCTACCTTTAACATTCTTTTACCAACCCCTTTTATATTTCATCTAATGCTTGACCGTACTAATCGAAAACTCGTTAGAATCATACGAAAAATGATTAATAGTATATTTACGTGATATAGTGCAAGAAATTCTTAGAAATTGATGGAAAACATACGAGCATTAATTTTAGGTTAGGAACCATAATCTCGATATGTTTTAATATTAAAATTATTTATTTAAAAATGTACAATAAAGATTCTATATGTTTTATTACTTTTCATATATGACAACGTGGTTGTTTATTATATCATAAACAATATAAGACAAATACATTCATAATAAATGTTCAAAATGATTTTACCCTTAGCATTAATCACGTGACAATATTTTACAAATTTTGATTCCATCTTTTTTAAATTTTTTCCAAATCTTTTTCATTAATGACAGTAGTCTAATAGACAACACTTTTTATATGACCCTACAGAAAAGAAAATCGATACCTTTTTCTGATTACTTTAGACTTTATTTCCGGATCATGGTTCCATATTTAAAATTGGTGCTTCTGTATTACTTCCGACCATCATCCATAAAACTTTGATACAGCATCATAGATAAACTCTATATAATGATCGTACTTCAAAGAGTACATTTACACTCATTCGTTGAAATTTAATGATCATTAGAAAGGTCACATCCTTTCGATTATTTGAACAAAAATCAAACGAATTTTTTTTTCATTTCGATCATTCATCGAATAATTTTTATCTACAGAAATAATAGAACAAATTATTTTAACAGATTCATACGAATATCGTACAAAGGATTAGAAAGTTAGCTCATTATGTTCATGATCTTGTTAACCTAACGAGAGATTCCACATTATGTATTTATTCAAATGAACAAAATTTTCTCTAAAGTTAAAGAAGAGGAAGAAGAAGAAAAAAAGAAACAAGATGATCTTAGTTAAGGTAATCAGATAAAATTAAGAACGTGTATCTAAGTGAAACGTGTGAACCTACCGGTTTATAATTCATCTGGAAAAAGCATTGGGGGAAATTAGGTGTACGCTTGAAATATACTTGGATAGAGGATTTACCGTCGAGGGACGACAGAGTCTGCGTATTTCTATGTGTATACGGGAAAACACCACTTTACACCACTTGGAGTAATCCTTGGTAATAACGACGTCGTCGCGACTTTGAATGGACGATTTTTCTCTTTCTCTTTCTCACTTTTTCTCGACGAATCATAAAACTGTAAGACCATGAGGAATACTACCATCTTCGTTACTAGACGGATTTACACAGGGAAAAGAAGTCGACTTATTATTTTTCTATCATATAATATATATAATTTATTTTATAATTTATTACTGACATTTGTCGAGTATGTATAAAAAAATATTACTCTCCCATTTATCTTTGACAAAATAAAACTACACTGCCACCCTCCAAAAAAAAAAGTTACATTAACGGATACATAAGTGTAAATGTGTACGGGTGAGCGTGGAAAGAGAGAAAAATCGATTTTTTTTCCTTTTCAATTTCAATGGGCAATGTTTTTAAAAGAGAATACAGAAAAAAAATATTAGTAATCAAAACGATACGAATAGGTACGTGCTTTTAATTACGACGTCAAATGATGAGTTCTCTCTTTCGTATTCGATTAATACCGAATGAGATACGTACAATGATGAATTACTATTATTATTATTATTAGCGATCAACAGGAGTACGATGGATAACGGATAGTAACGAACGCAAATTGTCATTGTGCGTTGTCGAGAACGCAATTTTCCACGATGAAATATTCAAAGGAATTTTGCGTGCATGCGTGCATGCGTGCTTGCCTACGTGCATGACTCAAAATTGAAACTACAATTTCTTTCTTTTTTCTCTTTCATTTTACCAATTTTTTTTTGTTATCATGATTCAATAGAGAACTTCGTTCGTATGATATGTGCCATTTTTACGTTTTTTTTTATACGTGAGATAAAAGAGAACGTAACTTTGCTGGAAAATAAAATTTCACGATTCTTCTCGTCGTACTTTTCTTTACCATATCCCCTTCCCCTTACCCTTACACACCATTCTTTCTTTTCTCCCAAACAATAACGTAGTCGCCGTCTCGTCGCGTTCCAGACTATCCGTCTTATCTTTTGAATGTATAAAACGTCTCGTGTGAGCACTTTTCTTGTTATCCACCTTGGTCTGATAATTTCATGTTTTTTTTCTCTAACATAAGAACAAAAGAAGAAGAAGAAGAAAAAACATAAAATTGGACTAGTTCCCGAATAGCAAATGCATGCAAATTCGTTCCTTGATTTAATTGGTTATTAAAAAAAGATAAAAAAAAAAAATTAAATTGAAGGAAAATAAAAACAAAATATTAAGATAAGTACTTAATGAATATATAAAAAATGAATATTTATGTAAATAAAAAGATATAACATACAATAAATAAAAACAACATAAATATAAAAAAATATAAAACAAAATGAATTTACAAAATGAATGTACAAAATGAGAATTCAATCTAAATGAATGAGAAGTTCATTGAAACAAATTAATTCGTTTGGTTCATTCATTAGAATGTATTCACTAAGGTACAATTTTGATTTTTATGAAACGTCGACCGATATCTTTCCTACGCGCGTACATACATAAATGTATGTATATGTATATGCATAGATAGAATATACGAGTTTACGTGTTGTGTGTGTGTGCGTGATGTATAGGGCAGAGATAGCAGATGAAAGATATTTCGTCTTGCACCGAGGACTCGAGCGAATTTTCAATTTCGAATATATGCAAGAGGGCAACACGGTGCACGGTGAACGGTGGTACATGGTGCATGGTGCACGATGCGCGCGCACGTCGGTCTGCGCTCGAAAATCTGAATTGCAAATCCGAACGCAATTAAAAGTGTATCGGGCAGGAGTTAGCTGTGCGGTGGTCAGAACGCGTTGTATGTAGCCCTAGCGTTTGGCAAAGCTCGAATCAGCAATTAAGGCGAAAACATTATATAACGAATCGATCTGTCGATGAAAAAAAGAAAGAGAAAAAAAAACCGGGAGAAAATCTCGAAAGTCCCTATTTTGAGTTAAACGAAAAACAAAAAGAGAGATGAAGAAAGAAAAAAGGGAAAATTTTTTAATAATTTACATCAAAAGTGCAACGATGCACCAAGTAAAGTGCATTTGCATTTATTCACTTAATTGCATAATTTGTCCATTAAAAAATATTCGGCGAGTAGGTATTGAAAAAAAAAATGGGAAAAAAATGGAAAAAAATTTATACGTTTTATATGAACATATGAGTATGTAGAAATATACTATATTTATATGCGTTTATATATATATACGAGTATTTTTCGAGACATTTCAAGCGTGAATTACGTGATTCGATAAACGGATGTTTCCGCGCTAAATTCAACTTGAATTATTTTCAGTACGCATTGGAATGCCTCTTGACATCGTCGCTAACACCATCGCGTACGATTTAATCGTTCGTGTTCAGACGTTGGATCGATTTACGTATTTCGAGAGTAGTAGACGTTGACAGAACGACAAGTTGCGTGATGTGTATGCTAAATAACGTACAAGTGTGCGTAAGTTTATATTTTTTGTTTGTTTGCGTATTCGTGTGTTGTAGAGTATTACTTGTAGTTCTCGTTCGTTTTTCTATGTATATATATGCATACACAATTACAGAATTCTACGAATGAAATTCACCAAGTTTACGGGTTTATAAATTCACTTTAATTATATTCGAAGAATAACAAACGTAAAGCTGAACTTTTTCGTCAGTCTGAAACACTAAAATTTTAATCTTATTTCAAAACGATGACTTATAAAACACCTACTCTCTGCTTTACTCTACTAGTAACCACTGAAATAATTCCTAATAATGAGTATATATATATGTAAGAGATCGTAAAAAGCATCAGCCCGTTAATAATATAATTCGAGCTTATCGTTAGAAATTTTAATGGATTTGGTATGTCTAGATGTTCATAGAGCATAAATAAAATTATCCAACTTTGTGAGAAGGGCTTTAAACGTTCTATTATATTAAATTGAAAAGCACCGTTTCCTTCGTCTCTACTCTTCTACTTTGCTATAACACAATGACGTTTCTATTAAAGAGCTTTTCATGGAAAATCTTATAATATCGTTAAACCGTGCATGAACTTTCATTAAGCTGGAAAATTATGAAAATCGTTTGAAAATTATCGATATTTAATATTGATACATATCGAAGATCAAAATGGAAATATCTATATTAATATATTATTTAATTTTAGATCGAAAGTATAAATCTATGGAAGAAAGGGAGAAGATGATAACTTTGACCCATTTTCTTCGTCTAATCTATTTTCCCTTTATCACTTTAACGATTAAAACGAGAACAAGGTAAACATAAATGAAGCGTAAATTGATTATCTTTGGAACGTGAGAAATTAGAAAGGATTGATCCAGATCATTGAGTTGAATGGTTGATTGGTTAATCGAGACACGAAGTTTTTTATTTTTTAAATAATTTTCTTCTTGTAATTAGGATATTATTGAATTTTCGGTTAATTCTAAAATGTTTTTTTAATAAATATTTATATACTATCAAGAAAATGATAACGTTTTTAAAATATACTTTAAATAAATCTTGATTTTATAAAAAAAAAAAACATATTTATGCAAACTATCTAACTTGAGATAAATTTTGATTAAATTTTAAGTTGTACCTTTGGCTATCTATACTTTAAAATTGTTAATCATCTACCTTGTGACACATTATTTTAAAACTAATAAAAATATGAGTACTACCAAGTTTAAAACAGTGAATTCAATTAATTTATTTACGAGATAAGATTAAAAAATTATCACGTAAAACTTATTATTATAAAATTTTAATTAAATTTTAAATTGCATCCCCCTTTGGCTATTTATACTTTTAAGTTTTTAATCATCTACTTTATGACATATTATTTTGAAACTAATAACAATACTAGTACTACCAAGTTTAAAACAATGAATTTAATTAATTTATTTACAAGATAAGCCTAAAAAATTATCAAGCAAAGTTTACTATTATAAAATGTTATCAGTATTGATTTAAATCTTTCCTTTTGATAAATCTAAATTGAAACATTTCTTCTGAAATTCAAAATTACATAAAATTAAGAGGTATTCATGTTTGGAAATGAAGGTATTGTATAGAAAGACGATAATGACGGCTTGGTTTCCAATGATAGCTATCGAGACTAGATTTCGTTCGTTAAAAATGTAATTGATGATGATCGTGTAAAAAGAGAGAGAGAAAGAGAAAGAGAAGACGATTAAATTCTTCGTACTGCTACGAATGTCATTATTATTCTACGATATTTCTCTCTCTCTCTCTCTCTCTCTCTCTCACTCTCTTTTTTTTTTATTCTCATCGATATGGCGTAATAATTTTTTCCCAACTAACGCGCTAGCGAGCAAACCGATTTTGCGTATTCTTTTTCTCTTTCTCTCTTTCTCTCAATTATTTCGAAGCGATCGGGAGGCAAATTCGCAGCAAGTAGCCAATTAAAATCGATTAAAAGTCTACGTACCAGCAACGAGTAAAAAGTTCACGTTTCAATGCCGATTTCTTTTCTTCTTTTTTTTCCCTTTCTCTCTCTCTCTCTCTTTTGTGCCTGTTTTTTCTCCTTTTTTATTTTATTTTTATATTCAACTACATTACCACGTCTGCTATTTATGCTTTAATAATATTTGAACAATCCAGGATATAACGAAGAACGAAATAGGTATTATTATTGATCTAACGTATTTGAATTTCCGATGTAAATATCGTAATTAGCTAGTAGGAAACATAGGAAGCCATAGCAAATTATGAAAAACCCATTAAATGGTCCACACAAACAACCATCCCTTTTCAAATGAAAGAAAATTATCATCTAATGGAGATCAAAGTTATCAAATTAATATTTTTCTCGTTGTAAGAACGTTTCTAATTAAATTGAAATGAATAAACACGTACTAAAAAAAAAAAAATATGAAATATACAACACTCATTCTATTTTAAATATTATACTTAAAGTATTAAATTGATTAGAAAAATATTAAAATACAAATCATAATTATCATAAAAAAATATTTAAATACATATGGATTTTTTGTTGATAAATATCATTTTTACAAATCATTGAAACTTTTCTTTCTTGTTTTTCTTTTGAATCAATTTTTAGAAATGTGTCGTATGAAATCAGACAAAAAATTGTATGAACAAATCATCTCGAAAAAAAATTCGTCCACAGTTTACGAAGCACTTTATATCAAGTATTCCCGTGGCATTCACACAAAATCTATCCGAGAAAGGTACGGAATCGATGCATTTCCAGCATTCGATGGCCCATTCGATATATATATATATGTATGTATCGCGAATGATTCTCCGAAAAAACGACATTGAAGGAGGAAGCGAAAAAAGTGGTTGGGAAACGTCGACGATAGGGAATCATTCGAATGGAAAAAAAAATGCCTGGTCATATTGCTATGGAAGCTCGTATAAGCTACATTGTCAAATGTGCATCTAGAAACGTGTATAGATTTCTCTCCATGCATATATAGAAGTGTATGTTGTATATATCCTATGTGTATATGTATATAACGTCGAGTGGCACGGTTTCTAATTCCAACGTTCTCGTCGTGTTGTTCCATGGATAGGACGACGCCGGAGGAAATATAAAATGCATAAATGTTTCCTAGTAAGATTGAAATAGAAAACTTTAGGTAAACTTTAATACACTTTTTAAACTTCTTTTTTTTTTTTTTACTTGCAACAAGCACAAAAGATTTTTACGAAGTATTGTGTACATTATATAAAAGATGTCCAAGTTTTTATTCGTAAAATTTTACCACCGTGTTCTATTTATAAGAAAAGAAAATATGTATTATATAAACGTGGACTTGTAAATGTGTTTTATTTAAAAATTGTAGCAAATATTAATACTTATTTGAGAGTAATTTTTTTTCTCAAAATTCCCTAGTAGCACAAAATATTGAAAAATATTGAAAACATGTATTTAATATTAAAAAGAGATTCAGTATCTTTTTATTTTGTGCTACTAAGATTCTTATTGTAATACTAGACTATATATATTAACTTACATAAATCTTGGTAAATCCTGTAAAAAAATATAAAGGAATCCTACTTGGTAAGAAAAATGATTTTAGATTTACTAGCCTTATTTGAAAAGTTTACAATCTCAATGAAAACTTTACTTCTTTACTTCTTAATTTTTTTTTTCGAACGACGATCAACGTTCTCATAAAATACATTTTCTTATTTTATTTAAAAAATTTTGTGTTTCTTTAGTTAGACAAATTTACTTTGACGAAACGAATGATGATATTAGTGTAGCCGGTCACGTGGAAAAAGGGTAAAGGTGAAGATAGTTAAACGTTGCTCTCGACAGTTTTATAGAGAGCCTTGGAAATAATCCGGGTGCCTGAATCGACATCCTACTGTTTGTTATTCTAGCAGTTACTAGCAGTGACAGTTCTGTGAATAAAGTGGTTACAGAAGTTCTCTTCACAATGCGCTTTTAGACTACTAACAGAATTTCAAATCATGTGTTAAATCGATAATGCTAACTGAAATCGTTTTAACGATCCTTTAAGATCCTAAAGATCTTTCTATAATGTATGATAAATTAATCAGCATTGAAAACAATTATATTCACATACTTCTTCAATTTTTAAACACTATGTTTAAATTATTAACATGATTGAAAATCGTACGTTAAATTGATAATGTTACTGAAATCAACACTTTTCAAAGGGGTTACCACAATTAACTGGATAAAGATTTATTTAAAATTTATCTATCATGTATATTTCAATATTCAACAAAAAATTCAATTCACCTTTATATTTAATTAATTTTTTTATTTTGTAATCTCAATAATACAAAGCATGCTTAGTTAGGAAGCAAGGACCTTAAACCAAACATGGTAACCAAAAACCATGAAACATGTGTTTAGTTCACAGAGATATTGTTTTTCTTCTAGGGACCCTAAAACATAGTAGTGATTCTAGAGAAAGTTTATCTTCTGTATATTTGTTAAATAAATTCGTAGAATAATTCGAGAAATTTATTTCATACATTGAATTAAAATTTATGGAATGTTTCAGTATAATTATTTCTTCTTCTTTTTTCAGTTGTAATAAAAAGGATATTAAATTAAAAATATTTTTGTTATAAAATAATTTAAAAGTAATTTGCTTAATTCACTGACCTTATTACTTATAATTATTTATGTTTTTAATTTCGTGGTTAGATTAAAGAACTTTTAATATTTTGTGTATCATATAATGACGTCTGTAAAATAAATTAATTATTTATAATCTCATTAATAACAATTTCTTAATATTCCATTAATTTGTAATTATTAAAATGTTTTTTTCTTCAAATTAAATTATTATTTTAAATTTCTATTAATTTTAAATTGCATTATCTTGATTGGAAAGTTTTTAAGAAAAAAAACACCTTTACCACTAGAAGAATTTTAATTACATTCCTCTATAATATCAGAACTAAAAATTAGAAACAATTATTCTTAAATACCTTATATAAAATAATAATTAATTACATAACATCACACGTACATTGCATTACATATAATTATAAATTCGTAATAAATAAATTATGAGTGATATTTCTATGCTAAAGAAATATAAAAAAAGTGAGTGAAGTAAAGTTATTTATTTTTCTAAAAAAAAAAAATAAAAAAATAAAAAAGAAATAAAAACCTTTCACCCTTATTTCCAATTTCATCCTAGAAATCCCACAGAAAAGTCTTCTATCCTTTTACAAATCCGTATCACACGGTGTAATACGTATACGCTCGTCCCGTTTAGAGATTACACCCATGAGATAGATAGAAAGAGAAGGAAAGATAAAGAGAGAGAATAAGAGAGAAATAGTGAGAGAGAGAGAGAGAGAGAGAAAGAGAGACAGAAACAGGGTAGTAGACAAGCGTTCGAAAGCACTTATGGCTTGTGTCCGGTCGAAAGCACGTTCGCGCAGGCTCGCATCGACGAAACACGAATTCCGACACGCTCGATACAACGAGCTTTAGGATCGTTGTACCAAATCGAGCTTAACGATACGTACGACAGGATTATGTCGTTTCAAAATCATCTAAAAATAGAAAGAACGAGAAAAACATCAATAAAAATGAAAAAACATTGATGAAGAAATAGAGAAACCAAAAAAATAAACTAGAAAGAGAGACTAAGAAAGTAACAAAAATACAAAAGAGAAAAACCTAGAAAAGAAAAAAAGTAAAACAGAGAGAGATAGAGAGAAAAAAAGAGAAAAAGAGAGAGTAGTCTAGAGAACCGAGAGATGCACCTTCGAAAAGATAGAAAGAGTTAAAGGTAAGGCTTTGAATATTAAGTTAACGAAGCCGGTTGGCTTTGATACGCACGGACCGAGCTGTATAATTTTTAATTACTAGAAAGAGCTGCAGCTGGGCTCTCTTGCTTTTTCTGTCTTTCTCTCTCTCTCTCTCTCTCTCTTTTCTCTCTTTTTTCTCTTATTTTTCCTCAACGTATTCACGCAGCTACTACCAACGTATACGTCAGCCTCTATTTCGTGTATTTATCGCGCTCCATGTGGTGCCGCCTTTAAATACTTTCGATGTAAAGCGTATACGCGAACGAAATATACGCGAATGAAAAATACTCGGTGCACGATGCACGGTCACGTCGCAAATTTTCTACTCTTTTTTTCTCAACGATACCTTGTCGAACTAACTTGTCGTTTTTTCTATTTCCTTCTTTCTTTCAGCATTTTTCTCCTTTGAAAAGAAGAAAGAAGAAATGTATATGTGTGTGTATATATATATATATATGTATGTTTTACTATGTTATACGTGTATGCATAGTAATAGGGTATGTAACGTAATTTATGCGTTTCGATTCAACGAAGTTGGAGTTGTCGGAGCCGTTTAAAACGACGAATCGTGTGTGTTATAGGAAAGTGAAGGCTCTTCGCTTAATTCGGATCTCTCTTTCGCATGCTGATGGATGTAAATGCCGTTAGACGTTTCACGTTCAACGATTTCCAACGATTCATCATCATATACCTCCTCCTTTTCCGTGTGATCCTTAACGAGCTATGCTTCAAAGTTGAAACGAGAATGCGGAGCTTTTTAAAACCTTCGGATATATGGATGATTACGAAAAAAGAAAAGGGAGGAAGAAAAAGATGATGAAGAAGATGACGAAAGAAGAAAAAGAAACGTAAGAGCAAAAGAAAACGTCGGTGCTCCTTTCCAATTCGTAATTTCTACAACTTTCTTTTTACCATATAATATCATCTACATATATATCTACATATATATATATATATGGGTTCCTCGTTAAAAATTTTTTATTTCTATTAGTGAAGTATGAAGTTTAAATCTATCACGATCGATTTTGAATGTCTCATTCGAATTTGGTATTTATTTAAATATCGAATATAGAATATATCGATAGAAATGTCATGATAAGTATGTACTTAGGAGAAAAAGATACTTTCATATAAGATATATATATTAAAACTGAGTGCCCCGTATCGATTCATCGAGGGATCTTTGCGTGTTTGATCATGGCACACACAAGTTTCGCTTTAGGCGGATTCATATGTCCGCAGAGGTAACGTTATATTGTGAGCTCTTATTTGCGATGTGCGTCACACAGAAGGTCCCTTTGAGATTTCGATTTCCGCCCAATATCCGTAAGCAAGAAAGATCACAATGGAACGAACGGTCGGCTCTTGAATTTTCTATCTTTTCACTGATATCGATTGATACTTGTATGATTTTCCTATTATTTTTTCATATCCATCCATACCGTTTTAAATAACGTCATCCGAAAAGAACAAATTTATATCTACAATTGTGTCATTTATTATTTAAATTGTACAAGTACAAATAAAAATAAAAGTAATGATTTTTATGGTTGTAATTTAATTTGATTTTTAAATGAAAAAAAAAAAAATGATATCAAACAAAATATACGAGTATATTCGTATGACTTATGCATAGTACATTTTCCTGTATCAAAGTATCTTTAAGAAATTGTTCCCGTATAATTTCTCGTTTGCACATTTACTTGTTCATAAAATATACACGTATATAAACCCATACATTTAACTATAATCTTTTGCGCGAATATACGCCCTTTAATTTCAAACATGTACCAGTAATTCTCGCGTCACGAGCACGGAGAAAGTCTATACTGTAAAACGACTCGATTTTTCTCTCTCTCTCTCTCTCACTCCTTTACTCTCTCTCTCTCTCTCACTCCTTTACTCTCTCTCTCTCTCTTTCTTTCTCTCACTCCTTTTGGCCCCTTTTCTACCATTTTCTTTCGTTGTCGGCGTTGCGCTAGCAAGCCTTGAAAATTCACAGTTCCGGTACCGAAGAGAGAATTCTCGCAAGGCAAAGGTGGATTAAGGGATTAAAGGATACGTGCCAGGCTTTTGACGTTCTCGTTCACTTCCCTTTCTCCCTCCCTCCCACCCCCCTTTCTCTTTCTATTTCTCACTCTCTTTCTGCTCTTACCATTTCTACTCTTTACCCTTTTCTCGCCCTTCGTCTCTTTCACACACGTAGCCTGTTGCGACACAAACGTCACTTTCCAAAACGCTTCTCTTTCTCTTTCTTTTTCTCTTTCTCTTTCTCTCTTTTACTTTTTCTCTCTATCTTTCTCTTTTTACAGTCCTTACAACGATCTCCTTCTTACACACACACTTTTCACAGACTACTTTCCTTCATGTGTTCCTTCTGCGGCTGCTGTTCGTCGAACTTATTTCATCTCTCTCTTTGTTTCTCTTTCTTTCTCTCTCTCTCTCTCTATCTCTCTTACAAGCTTCCAAAGCTTTCTTATTCGTTTTCCCTTTGAAAGCAGCTTTTCTCCTCGAATCGGTTTTGCTTCGTTTTTAACGTAGAAAATGTTAAACGTGCTCGAGCCTTGCAAGCTGGGACGCTTGCACCAATGACGCTTCTTCCCCGTTTGTGTATAACATCAGAGGTTAATGAAAGGTCGAGAGTAAAGATAAAAAGAGAAAGAGTTAGACTTTGATAAGACTTTGATAAAAATTACGGACTCGTAATACTTTGCCTAATGTTGCTTTTATATCGGTCACGATGACGAATCCTTTTGCAAAAATTGACAAAGATTATATTTTTCATTTCATTTTTCTTTCTTTTTTACAAAACATGCCTTTACTTTGTAAAAATGTTTGTACTTTTGCAAAAAGTCGAGATAAATGTTGATCGAAATAATTAAGTAATTGCAAATGTTACATTTTCTTATGATTTAAAAAAATATAATTAAAAAAAAAAAAAGAAAGAAATAATTAATAAGAGAGTGAGAGAAAAAAAGAAAGAAAGAAAAAAAAGAAAGAAAGAAAAATTGTAGACTTAAAGAAAAAGAATATATAAATTATGTATCCAATAGAACGAACAAATTCCTTCCGTATCAATCGCCAAAACGTAATCAAACTAATCGATATGCGAACGGAATTTTTCTTTGATCACAAAGAACTTCTTTGATCGCGAAGTGTTTTTATCGTCACGGTTCTTTCAAGAAAACTCTTCAACCAACAATCCTTTATTTCAATCCTTACAATTAAAAAACTTAATTAATAGAGGATTTAAAATTGAAACATATTACTTTGCTGTACGCTGTAATATATCCTGTTTCATATTCATTTTACAACTACGTGTTTCTTCGGTAATCTTTTGAATATTTATCAATAATAACGAAATATATAAATAAAAAAATCATTTGTCTACAAAAGTACAGAAGTACAAAAGAAAAGTAGTGAATAAAATGAATCGATAGATACCTCGAAAGTTTCTTCGTTCATAGATAATGCTTATAAGGCCGCCAATAGTCTATGATAGTTTATGAAAGAGTGAGAAGAGAGTGACAGAGAGAACGAGCAATGAAAATGAATACAAAACATTCAACCTAATAGATAATTATAAATATGTATGTATGAGTATGTATGTGAATGTGTATATTCAAGGTATTTCTCTAGTCGAAAACATAAGAAAAACAGTCATAGCACCGAGCACCGAGCGTTTGACACTACCAAAGTTAAACACAGTAACGTATCTCATTCCCCTTCCGTCTTTCGACACATTCAGACCGGCAAAAGTAACTACGTAGTAAATTATTGAATAATTTTAATTTTAACATTATCGTTTTGATTTTAATAGTTTAAAAGCTTTTCATTGCATAGATTGATATAAAAACTTGTTTATTTTTTATGTTACTCTTTATTGAGTTTACTAATACAATTACTGTTTTATTTAGACAACTTTAAAGATTTTTAATTAATATTTTTATTAACATTACATACTTTGTATATAATTTTATACATGTACATTAGGATGGGTCAAAAAAATGACTTTTTTTTTTTTCAAGTGCCACGGAAAAATGGGTTAATAGACACCTTAAAAGAATTCTCACCAAATATGAGCTCTTAATTTTAATAGGAAGATCCTCCGCATCGCAGTTTTTTTTTCAGTCTAATAGATTAAAATTCATATCTCATCATTTATTGATTGTATAGAAAAATGTTCTGACGAATTTTGTAGGAAATTTAATGCTCTACAAAAAAGGTATCTTATATTTTTTCCGTAAACCTCACCATTTGAATGATATTGAAGATTTAAATTTTATGATTTTTAGACAAATTTTATTTTTGTTTATGAATTTTATAACTCGACAATAAATGACTATTAAAAAGTGCACAATACAAATTTTTGTAGGAAAAAACTGCTCTATACAAATGGTGTCTTATGTTTTGGCGTTTAAATTAAGCGTTCAAAAGATATTCATCATCAAACTTTCATGCGTACTGATTTTTGTCTCTGAATATCTTTTGAACGCTTAATTTAATCGCCAAAACCTAAGATACCAATTTTATAGAGCAGTTAATTTCCTACAAAAATTTGTATTGTGCACTTTTAAACAATTTGAAAATACCCTACGAACTTTTCGGAAATAGCCTACGAACTTTTCGGAAATAGCCTACAAACTTTTCGGAAATAGCCTACGAACTTTTTGGAAATAGCCTATAAACTTTTTAGAAATTACCTATGAACTTTTCGGAAATACCCTACTTTTCACAATAAACCTGCATATATGTATAGGTTATTCTTATATGAAAAGTTCGTAGGTCCGTTATAACAAGACGTGATCAAGTGCTCGCATACTTTGCGAAAATTCAAAGTCGATTTTCTCGGAAACAAAGCCTTAAATTATATAAGGAAATTGATATTACTTTAATTTATATATTAAAATTCAATGCTAGTACTATCAATGAAAATGTGGCATACTTCGATATTATAATATAATTTTTAGTATGTTTCAGCTTTTCAGACCTTTTATTTATTTTATTTTATACATCATCATCCTAAGAATAGAATACTCATCCTGCAATCATCAATCAAGACTAAAAGTAAGCATATTTTACTATGAAACATTTCTATGATCATTTCAATGGTTTTTTATTACGACTATGATTATTAATTGTTCTTTTTCTTTTTCTGTTTCAGAATATCATTGCAATCGTGCGCGAAGCAATGTACGGAAGTGTTTGATCGTTTATAAATATAATGAAAATCACAGATTAGAATCACGTTCGTGCGTTAATTTCAAATTACGTCGCGTTTCGCGAACTATTTTTGAAATTTTATATATTAATTAACTGCGAGCAAAGCAGTAATTGCATTTGAATTTGTTCGAGTAAAGTTGGTATTTTTATCCTTAAACAGTCGTACAGACTGATCGCGTATTAAATGCAGTGCATCAGTGAAGATTTAGAAGAAAGTGTGTGTTTTTTATACTTGCATAGACTGCGTGCAATGCAGTATTTGAATTAGTTGTAGAACCAGTGATCGGGCGAGTAATAAATTAAAATCAAACTTGAATTAGAGTCAGTGTTGTTCGCCGCATAATCAAATTTCGGTTTCGCGATAAGAAACTCATCTATAGTTTCTTATTTTCGTTTATACCGCGTTATTAAATTCACGTGAGGTGCATCGCCATGGTGCAGCTGAGTTTCATCCCATTGGAATGCGCTGTAAGTATTCATTTTTATTTACATTGTATTCGATTGTATTTGACGAGTACAGGGGTAATTAGTTTTTTCCGAAACTTTTCATGAAATTATATATTTAATTTTATATTATATTAATTCGGGATAGGTTTTCAGTTTCTCATTGATTTCATTCATTTAAATTATAATGCAATTAATAAATTTACTTTTTTTTACACTTCGTGTTTTGCTAATAGTTGTAAAATCATCTTACGTGCATTTCTTCGTGTGCATTTGTTCATTTACTCACAAAACCATTTAATTTTCGTTTTGCTTGAAAATCTTCAACATCTTCCCAAAAAAATTTTTACTTCAAAATAATACTAATAAAATTAATTCCTATATTAATAAGAATGAGAATGTTAATATTACAATTGAATCTTTTATCTTTTTCCTCCATTTACTTGTAAAAGTTAACAAGTTGGTAATCGAACCGAAATGACCTATTCGTTGATGCGAACGAAGGTACGGGTAGGTGTACGGCTGATAAAATACTATGACTATTTACGCGAACATTGAAGCGTATCGGCATACGGCGAGGGAGGCACGAAGCGTATTACTATCTGCGGTTAGAAGTAGTGGTAGATATCTATGTAGGATCCAATCGTTGCGGTAGCTCCAGGCAAAACCGTGAACCCTTCTCTCCCTTTTCGAGCATCGAGGCGTCAGCCGTGAACCATTTCATTGGTTCACTAACACACACACACACACATACATACATCCAATACATACATATGTGCATACATATATGATGGATACGTGGAAAACACACAAGATTCATCTATTTTCATGCAGGATCTTCTGGCGTCTGTTAAAAGTCATTAAATAATTTTTCAGAATATACATTTTAAAAACGCATCTATATTACAGTTAGTTATCTATAGTTAGTTATATTATAGTTAGTTATATTATAGTTAGTTTAGTTATTATCTATATCTAGTTATCTAGTTGTAGGTGATTACAACAAATGATTAAGTCTCGAGTCAAAGATCTCTTACATTCAATATGTGAAAAAATTGTCTTCTACAATTTTTACCACTGATTAAACGTAAACGTACACGTAAACGTAAACCTAATAGTTACAAGATTTATTTTAATTGTTATAGAATTATAGTACATATGTTATAATTAAAAACGTTAACTAAGTAAGTTAGAACGGGTAAAAAATTCAAAGCCAAGGATTACTTTTAAGCTTTGGTTTAATATGTGTTTACTCTTCTACAACTTGACTGAAACTGATACGGTAAAACAAAAATGGAATATGTAGAAAGTAAAGAAGAAAGATAAACGTTGCAGTTAAATTACTTCCATGTTAAGGATTTATGTTTGGTTGAATAATTTTATTATTATTACTATTATTATATGTGTGAGTCGTTTATTATTAAAGTTGTTTAACTTTGTTATTTAAAACATATTAATTATTAATTGATTTTTATTCTTATAATATATGTTTAACCCCTTAAGCAGCACGCTCGAATTAACTCGAGTTAACTCGAGCGGCGTGTTATTTTATATTTCTATGATTTTTGACACTTAAATATAATAGAAAATGGAAAATAAAAATGTGAAAGCAAAGAAAAAGAATCGTTTTTTTTTCTGAAAAATGTTTTTTTTCTAAATAGTAATTCGAAAAGAAAGATTAAAAAGTCGACTTACGTGTAACATTGCAATATTCGGCTTTTCTTTGTAATGTGGAAAAAAATTCAAAATTAACTTAAAAATATTGATTATTTCTGTATTTTTCTCATTCTTTTGTCAAAACAATGTTCTAAACTATGTCTTTATGCAAAAAAAGAAATGATTTTGTTTGTCCTTTTTTTTCAAAATCATTGCTGCTTAAGGGGTTAATATTTAATATCAGATTTAATATATTAAAATTAGAAAATGATATGTTTGTATAGTAATTAAGTAAAAACTGTAAACTCAATCCATTGGCTTAGTTCGATCAGGCTGAACTTGCAAAAAATTATTTTTACTATATTTAATTTTCAATATTTATCATAATAATTCAATAACATAGAATTGTATAGCATAATTGCATAAGTAAAATTGAAATTGTTTATAATTTCCAATTTTTACAATTCAATAATTATGAAAATCGATTCTGATTGATCGTCAATAAAAACTTGTATTTATAAAAGTAATTCTAATAAAAAAATCAAATTTACATCGATTTGCATTCCCAAGAACATGGAAAAAAACTGATTAGCATTTATCAATATTTTGGAATCGATTGAAATACAAACCATTAAAATATCTACATATTTAACAAGTAAAATGAACTTTCATAATAAATGGCTCAATTATATTTCAATTGTTCTTCTCCTCTTTTATAGTTTTTTTTTAAGCTTATACTAATGTAAAAGTATTTAACAAACTTTTTCCTCACACTTATCTTTTTAAATCATATTCTATTTTTTCTATAACTTTAATGGATTACTACAGAAATACAGTAACAACAAAAAACTCATTGGAAAAGCTATCGATAAGAGTTTATATTCGTCCTATCGGAAAATTGGAAATATATATCCGAGAATTGTAGAGTAGAAAGGATTCCAGAGAGATAGGAAATAAATTTTGCCAAATGATAAACGTTGTACTTCGACGATAAATAATTTGTTATTCTTTTTCTATTTCGTAGAACAATTTCAATTATACGATTTCGATATCGTCGAGACGACAAATATCTATACATATACCAACACATACGAGTATACGTACAAAAGAAATAAAAAAAAAAAGATAGATAGATAGATAGATAGATAGAAAGAGTGAGTGAGAGAAAGAGAGAAAGATAGAAAGGGTGATCACGTCGCGAATGTTTTCGTGAGGGTGGCTACGGAAAAGCCTCGGGCAGATCGAGGTAGATACTTTTTCTTCTCGTCGAGGCGGTATATCAACGAACCGTAAATAAGCGCGACAGGCTCGGCTAACTCCGACACAATGAATATGAATGAGCGTTTCCGCGTAACGCGAGGTCTTGAAATTGCCGCGCGGAAATTCGAGTCCTCTCGCGGAACGTTTTACCCTCCTGGGAAAGGGAGAGAAAAAGAGAAGAAGAAGAAGAGAGATAGAGACAGGGTGAGGGTGAAGAGGGTGAAGAGGGATCGGGTGTCGAATCCCTTCGCGACTATGGCAAATCGAATGTGACGTTATAATGGAAGCGGCATTAGTGGTTTTACCATTGTCCTCTATTCTCCGAACGAGAATTGTTGGAGAAAGTGTCATCTACACGAATTCGAAAAGGAGATAGAAACGAGGATGTGAAGGAAAGAGAGAAAGAGAGACAGTAGCAAATTTTCCCCAAACGCGTCATTTTTTGTGTCTACCTTGACCGAAAACGTCCATTCTCGGTTTAATGACAAAGTATCCTTCTTGTAAAACGAGACTACTCGCTATATAATCGCGTTGAGGGTAACACGGATGATGAAGCGTCATGCTCTATGTCATTTACAATTCTAATAGACGTGGAGCAATATAAATGATAATCCTACGGCTTCAATTTATAATACCTCCTCGACTTGACGATGAGAAATTTCTTTTAACGAATTTATTGCTGTACTACGATCTAACTTTTTAACCAATTTTTTTTTTATTTTCTATCAAAAGATTACATGCGAGTATGTGTTGTATGAACTCAATTCTTTTTTTATACGATATATATATATATATATATATATATATATATATATATATATGTGTGTGTGTGTGTGTGTGTGTGTGTGAAAAAATATGATACGTTTTTCCTATAGTAAAATACTAACGTCATGATTATTAATTCGTTGGTTTTTGTTCAATTTTTTTGTCTACGATTTCATCGACTCTTTCCAATGATTGATCGACCAAAGCCCAATATCCATCTTTGTCATGAAAATTTTCAGATTAAAAAATTTGTAACGATAAAACGTATTTTCCCATTTTTAAATCTCTAATGCACTTGATGGCACGATCTATGTATGCACTTCATCCTAATTAAATTGTATCGTTAAATGCATTTTGACGTAGCTAACGTTATAGAGGAAAATGATTTTAAAATCGTGTTAGAGAGGAAATAAATCGTTTATAAAACGATAGACGATTATTTTCTTGAACCATGTTATTTCAATATCGTATAAAAATAGAAATTCGAATTTACGCAGTAGAAAACATATATATATATACACTGTCTGAGAAAATAATAAAAAAGATAAAAAATAAAATCAGAAAACTGTCGTCTAGCGTGGAATCTCGTACGAATCGGAAAAGTGACGATAGTGGAAAAGGAAGAGAAACGTTTCCACCCTTCAACTACGGCGACAACGGTTGCAACGATCGATTCTGTTGATACAGTTAACGTTGCTAAAGCTTCGACGATTCAAAAAGAAAAAGAAATAGGGAGAAAAAGAAAGAGAGAGAGAGAAAATAACGATCTCACCGTCACAATGCACATCGACCAACCAACCCCCCTAATACCCCACCAGCCGAAAAATGTCTTCATCCAACCCTCTCGAAGGCGACCAACAATTTAGTCGCAGCGGGTGGTATAGTGATTCTTCGTTAACGTTTCAAATCGTTACGAATTTTTCGAGTACCTACCTTCGAGTACCACAGTTGGGTCCGTTTTACGAAGTGGAAGGCAAGTATTTGATATTCTTTTTCTGCCTTTCCCCCTCTCTCTTTCTCTCTCTCTCTCTCTCTCTCTTTTATGATATTACAAAACGTTAGAATCTAATAGAGCAATAGCTTTAACACGTTCTATTGGTAGTAGTAAAAGAGGGGTTGATATTGAGGGGTATTATAAACTTTTTCAAACGATCTCATCTACCATCAGGAATCGTATTTCTTTATTCTCCTGTTATTATCCATGCGTCAAGAAACATCATCTATGATTTATACGAGATAAACTTTACATTCGGATTAATAATCGTACTTCGTATCACCAATAACTTGAGTATGTTTTTATAAAATCGACGGCATAGAAAACACATAAGTATATTCATACATATATAATATAAAGATAATGGTATTTATATGTATATCTCTCTCAAAGGAATATCTTTGATAAAAGAAAGATACGAAGGATTCTTCTTTCGTGATTTTTATGAAGAGAATATATACCTTGCTTGCGAATGAGGTGTCGAGACTTACGAGATGTAAGTTCGTTTACAAAAATGGGGGGGGGGGAAAGAAATATGAAGAAAGACAAAGAAAAAGGGAAATACATATAAAAAGATATTATTAAAAAAAGAATAATCTTTATTTAATTTATTTTTTAATTATTGGTGCAACTCATTATCTAAATTGATTTGCCAAATAGTATATAAATCTTTAACAGATATTTATCCAATACATTTATAAATAATACAAAATTATAAATGCAAAATTTACATTTTATTTCATTACTTATATTTAATTAAACATTTTTGATTTATCTTGGTGGTGAATACTGCAAACCCCCAATATAAACAAATGGTGTTTGAAATTTTTATTACAAAATCGGCACGAACTTTCTTAGCAATTCATAATATTAATCAATTATTTTAATAACATTCCTTAAACTATTTTAGAAATAAAAGAAAACGAGAGAGAGAGATAGAGAGAAAATGAAAGAAAAGGAAGAACATGATAGAAAAACAAACCGAGGAGAGAGAGTTCCGTCTGTCATATACATTCATTCATTCTCTCATTTTCTTTCATTCTTTATCTCGTTTTTTCTCTTATGACTTCTCTCCATTGTCGGTAAACGTTCATCCTCGTGTCTCAGTTGGATCTCCATCGACAGTTCGAACAGAGGCGAAGTGTCGAGCCTAGTGGTCGGGGTGTCGAGTCGAATCTCATACTCGAACGGGAACTCCATTCACGGGAACATAATGGGGAACGAGGGAGAATGGAGAGTACCCTATACCCCCTCTCCCTCTCTCTCTCTCTCTCTCTCTCTCTCTCTCTCTCTTTCCTTGTATGTCTCTCCCTTTCTCTGTTTCTCTGTATCTCGTTTTTGAACACGCATGACAGTGGATTTCTCCTCACGCGTATACTATACAGGACAGTATTGGATAGGACTGTCCTATAGGACAACGACGTTGTTTCTCCCTCTCAATGGTAAAAAAGAAAAATAGCTGCAAGTTGAAGGGTAGACGATGACGTCTGTTTAGGCTTTACATTAAAACTTCTTTTTGAATAACTTATACTGGGTTGCAGATAAGGTCTGAATCCTTTGACAATTAATATTTTCTTTAATTACTATAATAATATTAATTAAATCTAATATTAATTATTTAATTTTATATTACTATTGTTTAATTAAATTTAAAAAAAAACTTCTTATTTGTATAAGTTAATGATTTGTAAATGACTTTTGTCAACTGGCTTATCAACAACCCTGTATAATTAGCGAATTGTACGTTACTTTATTTGCACAAAAAGAAAAAGGTAATTATTTGCTAAAAATAATAATTGCTGACCCATCTATCTCTCTCATTCTCACCCAGTGTGTTCTCTCTCCCTCTGTTCACGTCAGATTCGATTAAATTCTCGAGGCGTCTTACCCACGTTTAGTTTGCAAACGTACGCGTAGTGCGTCGATCCACAGAGCGAGCAAACATCGTTAGCCGGCATGTTGGCTAACTTTGGTGAGCCGTTCGCACTGGTCCGTTTGTATGTACGACGATACGTATGCATCTGGATCCTGGAGCATCGCCAACATCGGTGTTGAACGTCAGAGATCTAATCGCTTCTAGTAGCTACGAGACACCCGGATGAACACGTTGCTTCTAGAAATCTTGATACGTACCCACACACATATGTTAGTTAACAAACAAGACAAGAAACAAAATCTCGCATAACTAAACGTTCAACAGATTATAATATACCTAAATAATTCTTCTCACAATTTTACACTCGTATCAAGTACTTGCTCTTAACTGAAATGTTCATTCTGTCAAATTTAAGGTGGCTAAAAAAAAAGATACATTTTAATCTTGTATGACAAAATCGTGGAGATTAGCGTATAAACACACGCGTGAAACATTTGTAGGTATGCGATTATCATGCATTTCACCGTGAAGGAATTAAACTAACTGCCGTGAAACATGGTCGAGATAAAGAGAGAAAAAATAAAAAAATAAAAATAAAGAAAGAAGAAGAAGAAGAAGAAGAAAAAGTTGAAGGTAGGGTACCCCTATCTATATGTGGATGAGAAGTAGCGAGTGCAGCAGCAGCAGTACCGTTGCAAAACGCTACAAAGTGGACGTTGCTGAAAAGATAATGGAGCGGACGATACGTGAATGTAAGTGGAGTTGCCGGAAAGCGTGTCGAGCATTGTCCCGCGTATTACGCATTCTCTGTGTCGCGTCTTTAGAAAACCCCTCCGCGTGCATGTTCTCTCTTTTTCTTTCTTTCCATCTTCATCACCATCTCTCTTTCTCTCTACCAGTCTTTTTTTTCTTTCTTTCTTTTTTTTATTTACTCCTTTCTATCTATCTCTCTTTTTCTCTCTATATATACGTTTCGTAAGGCAGATGGGTGTTTATACACGAGGACGGAAGGTCCACAATGTGTGTTTCCCTTATCTCTCTTCCGTGATGCGAGTTTTGTGTTTACACCACGCAAAAGCGGGCCGCGCGCTTAGGGGAAACGATACACAGCGTCGGCATCATCCTGACGCTTTACAACTTGAATAAGATAGAACCAGAGAGTGAGAGAGAAAGGGAGATAGAAAGAGAGATCTCTTTCTGATGTCTGAGAAAAAAAATATGGAAAATAATGATATATTTTTCTTAATCCTTTCGTATTCGCGTTTACATTCAACAAATTTTAATCATATCTCTGTACGAAGTGTTTTTAATAGTATGAATTATTTAGTAGGATTAAAAGTAGGTCAGATTCGTAACGTTAGAATAGGGATCGTTCGTACTTTATCCCCGATTGATCGTCGGAAGCGGATACGTCGTTTTTAATCAAATTAAATTCGCGTGAGAAATTATTTTTTATATTTATTATTATTAAACAACCAGCAACTGGCAACTATCGAGAAGGTTATATTTATCTCACCATTTATATGTTAAAATGATGACAATTCTTTTTTTATTGAAGAGAAAACTTCTTTAGAATGAGAGTGATTTGAAGAAAAAAAAAATGAAACACGGCGCGACGTAACGTTGTGGCGAACGGTGGCAAAACGGAAGTAAGAAGAAAAAAGAGACAAACATATAGGCTTGAGCCTACGAGAGGTTCGCCTTCGAGGCTCTTTTACGAAGCTCGTCTACGACTTTTTTACGAGGCCTGTTTACGAGGCTCTTATACGAGGCTCGTTCACGAGCGGAATGCGGAATGCGGAATGCGGAATGTGGAATGCGGAATACGGTGTGTGTGTGTGTATGTGTGAATTATTTCCTTCGATAAACATCCTACGATTTTTGTGTTTATCTATGAATCGCATTCATCAATTTATATTGCTTGAGTTTGGAAAAGTTTTACTTTGTATCAGCTATTCCACCCAGAGACCATCCTGGTGACCTTTGTTATGTATGGTAATAATATTATAATAAATAAACCCTACACAATTATCTTTCTCTGGAAACTGTGCACTTGTCTCATTCTTTTGAAACTTAGTTTTTTGAAAGTTTCACTTCTAACACGTGTGATCTGCACACATGATATTAGGTTGTTTGGAAAGTAATTTCGTTTTCTTTTGGGAAAATTAAAGACAATTTTCGTATAATGAATAAATATTTTATTAAATTATATATTGGCCATTCTAGACCAACACCTTTTGCCATCTTTCTGGTAGTAGCATTATTCCACGTTCATAAAATTTGTGGTCTTTGCTGGAAAAAAACTGATCTAGGTGATTTTTGACCTCTTCATTTGAAGTAAAGGTTTTACCGTCCAAAAAATTTTGCAATGACCGGAACAAATAATAATCTGAAGGCGCCAGATCTGGAGAATATGGTGGTTGTAGCAGTGTATCCTATTCAAGCTGTAAAAGCTTTTGGCGAGTGACAAAACTTGTATGAGGTCTCGCATTATCTTGGTGGAACACTACACCTTTTCTGTTGATTAATTCTGGTCTTTTCTGTTAAAGTGCATCATTCAGTTTGTCCAGCTGATGGCAGTAGACTTCCGAATTAATTATTGTGTTATCCGGTAAAAGCTCAAAAAAAAAAACGATTCCTTTAAAATCCCACCAAACGAACAGCATCACCTTTTTTTGATAGATATTGGCTTTCGAAATGCTTTGAGCCGGTTCATCTTTTTTGCTCCATGATTTCTTGCATTTCACATTGTTATATACAACTCATTTTTCGTCTCCAGTAATGATGCGTTTCAAAGATGGATCATTTTCGTGACGTTTGAGAAGCCAATCACAGAAATCAACGCGACGACAAAAATTTCTCTCCGTGAGAATATGGGGAACCCATATATCGAGCTTCGATGTTAAACCCAGGCCTTTCAAGTGGTCATAAACAGTTGAATTCGATAAATTTAATCTCTCACCGATCTCACGTGTTGTTATTCGCCGATTTGCATCAACTAATGCCTTTATCGTGTCTTTATCAGCTTCAACCGGCCTTCCGGAACGTGGTGCATCTTCGACATCAAAATTGCCGGATCGAAATTTTGCAAACCAGTTCTGGCACCATTCTGTCAACACATCTTCTCTATACACATCGGTTAACTTCTTTCTGGCTTGAACAGCATTTTTACCTTTTCTATAGTAAAAAAGTAAAATATGACGAAAATGCTTCTTATTGCTCTCCATATTTAAAAGGGCACCAACCAAAAACTACTGCGTAGAATTAATTGAAATTTTTCACACACAAGCCTTGCTATATCAGCTCTCAAAACATATAATGATTATGCGGCTTAAGTGTGAATTTGGGTTCGAGAAAATACAATTAAATCCTCTGTGGGGAAAAAACGAAATTACTTTCCGAACAACCCAATATTTTAATTTTTTTCGTCCCAAATTATTAAATTTATATTTTTCATATATATATTTAGATTAAATTACTTTAAAAATATCAAATTTCAATAGTATTAAACCATAAACATTTAATAAATTTATTAACATAAAATTAATCAAATCAATAAGCATTAAAAACATTAGCTACTACTACTCACATACATAACATTAAAAACAACGTTTTTAATAAGTATCAGTTAATTATAAAACATATTAAATAAAATATTTCATATATATAGACTATAATAAATAGTCAAAAAAAATAATAATGAAAATTTTGGTGGAAAGAAGAAAAGAAACGATGAACACGTGGACGTGTAATACTCTCAATGACATGGTTTCTTTACGTTCAAAGTTTTGCCTGGAGGGACCTGACGAGATTTGTTCTGTTATTGTCAGGAACGATACTCTTCTACTTCTACTTTTTCTTTCTCTTTTTCTTCTTCTCCTTCTTCTTCTTCTTCTTCTTCTTCTTCTTCTTCTTCTTCTTCTTCATGGGTCGAGTTGGTAGCACGAACTACAACGTTTTTCCAATTACTTATTTTCCTCTCTGTGAAGAAGGGAAAGACTTTAGTCGTGTCGTTCGCTCGGCATACTTTGAATACTGCTCGGTGTTTCGTTTTACACCTTTCCTCGTTATACCCTCTCTCTCTTTTTTTTTCTTTCATTCTTTTTATTTTTCATCCCCTCTTTTCTTTAGTCCATTATTTAGTGTGCGACTGGCCTGGCCGAACGTGCATTAAATATACACTATACTATACTGCTTACTATATTTTCCGTACTTTTATATCCGTTAGAAACGAAGACAAAAAAGAAAGAGAAAAAAAGAGAAAGAGAGAGAGAGAGTCGTCTCGACCCTTCAGTCCTACCATCTACCATCTCACTCTTATCTTTATCTCGAGAAATAAGGTATAGCCTGCTATTCAACCATAGAAGATCGTCTGGGATTTAGCATGTTGATTATTGCCACCGTTGCTATCCAACTCGTGACAATACAACTCGCTGATAATTACTGTTTACAATTTCAACGACGCCTATAGACACAGAATGAGAAAGAGAGAAAGAGAGAGAGAGGAAGTAAAAAAGATAGAATGATAAAAAGAGAAAGAAAAATAAGGATACTCCAGTGATTCGTCCTGCCGTGAAAATTTGCCTACGACTTGCAAAAGTTTTATAGAAAACAAAGACCACAGAGGAAGGATGAAGACGAAGACAAGGATGACTTGCTACGATAAGGAAAAAGAGAAAGAAAGAAAGAGAGGAACCTTCGAGGTCAATTTAGGTGAAAACTGTAGTCTAAGGGTTGAGATTGAGTATTAAAAGAAGGGTGTGAGTAACTTGGCCAGTTCTCTTCTTCTACTTCTCTGCTTTTCATAGACTCCCAGTTAGTTGGCTGTACCATCCAATGAAACTCTTCCACAACTCTGACATCATCCTTCTACGAAAACCGTGATAATTAAGTGTCCGCCCTGGTGCACGATAATTAATCGTCGTCAGCCCTTTTCGATGCTTTCCGGTTTAACTACCGCAATACTTGGGTGACTGCTTTATCACCATTTTACATTCGTTATGATTTTCTACAGAAGGTAAACTTATTCACATTTTTTTATTAATACAGAGTTGATCATTCTTTTAATTAAATCTCAGTAATTCCAGAATAGAATAATATATATATATATATATATATAGAGAGAGAGAGAGAGAGAGAGAGAGAGAAAGAGAGAGAGAGAGAGAGAGAAAAAATACAATACAATACAATAAAAAATTATTATCTGAAATAGAAAGAAATTTTACAAAATTATTAAAACGAACGGGATTTCATAGGTTTGATCGAAAAATTTGTCGTTTGATGGCATTACGTTTGGATAGGACATATTTCAAAAACAAATTGCTGAAAAAGAAATGAGAAAGAGTTTCGACGAAAAGCACTTTTGTCGAACAAGTTGACGAAGCTTCTCGATCAACGTCGAACCTAGTATTCGTAGGGTGAGTGAGAGAAAGAAATAAAGAGAGAAAGGGAGAGAAATTTAGAGGAGTGGTTAGGGGTTGGGGGAGAGGATTGCGAGAGGTTGGGAAATCCCGGACGAGAGTATCGAGCGCCGGTGCGTGCTTCTGACAGCTTCGAACACGTTCGCGGAAACATCGTGTCCTCGGGGAAGGGGTATTTGACGTTTGACGTACGTCCTTGAAATTTTTATTAAGTACTTCGTGCCGCGATAGTCTCGTCGTCTACGTTGCTTTGTAACCACACCGATTTGCGTGAAATTTCTATTCTTTCATGTTAATCCGTTTAAAAAATACAATTCGTCGTATACTGCGGAATGGGAAAAAAAAAATGAAAAGAAATAAGAAATAAAAGAAGAGAGAAACATTTAACTTAGGCACGTAGCACACACCATTGAAGAAGCTTTACACTGTATGTATAGTTACAATATACATAGGTGTTAACAACAACCATTTTCTTTCCAACTGAATAAAAATTATATCTAAAAAGAGAAAGAGAGTAAGGAAAATTAAAAAAAAAAACGAGATAATAAAATAAAAGTAGACGCGATATTTTTCGGAAGTGTAGAACCTGTTGTTTGCGTTGGTCGACTGCGAAATTTCAATTACGCGTATGCCAGGTCTGATTCGATTATCGAGGACGGATTGATTACCGATTCAATTGTTGCGACGAGTGCACCGAGGAATTCGTTTCTATTTGCAGGAAGCATGCGAACACGACCGATGCATCTATTATGCAACGCGTTCTCGGACTCCTATCTATGGCCATGATGGCGCTTTGGTGTCCTATTGCCAATGGGGTAGGAACATTTAATCCCTATTCTCATTTCTATTCTTCTTTAACCCTCTATAAGGTTTCACCTTTCGTGTGATTTTAAAGTCACATACCGACATAATATTCTTCTTCTATTTGATTCATTTTTTGTGATTAATTGATTTTTTAATCTTTAATTTCTCCTAACGTGGAGTACATGCATTATTCTATTATCTTTCTTTGATAATTGATAAAATTTGATGTTTGAATAAATCTAATATTAATTTTTATTCAAGGGGTTGATAAGTTACGTTACATTTTTTTATAGTCATGAAAAAAAAATTCGGACAATAAACGGGTTAATCACGAATATCTCTGCTAAAAAGCATTTAAAATTATCGCGTGACTTTGTCCATGTTTTTTCTATTATCTTTCTTACTCATCTAACTTATACTTGGCATATATTTACATACATTACACCGTAGACATTTTAATCGAATTACAGAAAAAACCACTAAAATTAAATGATAATATAAAAAAACATTACAATATTCTGTTTTTTATTTAATAATTACTGTGCACGTGTGAACACACATTATCTGTCAACAGCTGTTGAACAGTTTTTTAATAGGTACCCAAAAAATAGTATTTTCTAATTATAGGAATATTGGTTTATCTGATCAGGAATAAAATCAAGTAAAATCATTAAAAAATTGATCGATTGATTTATAATATTTACTATGAAATAAAGTTGGAAACATAAGAAATGATTACTTTTCATAGTACATTCTGTTTACACGTCTACTAAATGCCATATCCTGAAACGAAAGGAAACGAACGCTCCCTTATCATTTTCGTCTATTTCGTACTTTATCTTTTTCCATTACTTTTTTTTTTCCATACTCTTTCTCTCTCGGTATGATCGTTCGCGCGTGTCGTTTCCACCCCCTATTTTTTTTTTTATTTCACGGCAACGTTAACTGTCTCTCTCGAGGCGCTTAAACGACGTAATGCGGCAATTTTGTTAGGCGCTACCAGGAAATCAGCGGAGATGCGAGAACGGATAGTGGTGGGCTCTTGTCCATAATGGCCATTAAGCGGTCTTTCCGCGATAATTACTGTCAGCCGTGTGCCAGTGTTTCGTTGAAAAGAAGTGCTGACTCTCGGATGGCGCACTTTTCGCCGAATGGCTATGGGATTCGAACTAAAAAAAAAAAAAAAGAAAGAATTGAAATGAGGAAGTGTGAAATGGGGGGTGGGAGTGGGAGGCTTTTACTATTCAAATGATGGTGATATTAACCCCCGACCCCTTTATCATCTATTTTATCAGCTATCAACAAATTTCTCACACGATTAATACTTCAACTTGTGTATTAATAAAAAAAAAACCGATTTATCATATCATTTTTTATAAATCATGTATTTATTTTTTTAAATAATTCTAAAATATATTTTACAAATACTTACCTTATGAGTAAAATCGAATATAAATCAACGATCGATACGAAACATGATCTTTGCCATTCTGTTTTACCTACAATCGATAATTCAGAAATTCTCTTTACGAAAAATCGGTTGTCATGTAACATCTGTAGGTAAAACAAACAAGGATATAAATCGTGATCGTTGAAGATCTAAATGAATACGAAATATTATGAAGAGAAGAGTCGAAAGAAAGAAAAAAAAAAGCTCACTGTGGAAGAGAAAAAGAATTTGTAGTGGGGAGTGGCAAGACGATTACGAATTTCATGCAGGGTCAAACCAGATTCCAAGTTAATTGTGTTTCGGTCAACGTTGCCTACAACCTGTAGAAAAACTTTTCGATACATGTTTTTAAAAAATAATTTCAATTCAAATATTTTAATAATATCGATATAAATAAAATACGTTGATAATAAAATCCCCAATAATTATTTTTCTGTCGTATAATTTTGATTGTTTTACCATAAGTAAAAGACGGGATAGTTGAGAGAAAAATGATGTCCTGAAACTCTTGGTAGGAAAAGCTTAGGAATGAGAGAAGTCGCGTTGGTTGGTTGGTTGGTACGACAGAGAGGATAAAAGAAAGAGGCGCGATATCTTTGCCTGGAGGAAACTGCAGGGACCGCATTGCGCCAAGATCGCGCATTCGTCCGTGGCGAGACCGCAAACCACGCGCATTTTACTTCAAAGGTAGAAAACTTTTTGAGGAGAGCCGTATCCTGTTTCTTCGTGCGTTAAGTAACGGAACGTAGGCAAAGACTAGAAAGAAGACAAAGAATAGAAAAAAGAAAGCAAAAAGGAGTAAGAAAGAAAGAATAAATGAAAGAAAGAAGGAAAGATAGAACTCAGGAGTCTGAGGAATAAGGGAAAGAGAGAAAGAGTACAGGAAAGAAAGATCCTGCATTATTTTCCATGGTATAACTCATGAATCGGATAGAGAAGAAACAAAAGAGAAGAAGAAGAAGAAGCAAAAAAAAAGGGAAAATAAACAGAACGGGTTGGGGTTGGTAGGGCGAGGAGGAGAAGAAGTGGGGGTTAAAACGAGCTGGATATAAAAACGATGACAGAGGAATTTCGAAAGAATTCAAAGTACGTGAAAGATCGTATGATCGAGATCTCGAAGGAAACTCGCTGTTGATCATTCTCTTTCTCTCTCTTTCTCTCTCTTTCTCTCTTCCTTTCTCTCTTTCTCTTACAATTAAAGAAGAAGAAGAAGAAGAAGGAGTCTCGAAGATCCCTTTTGATCGTGCGATCCGTGCACCAAAGTAGAGGATCTGGCAACAACGTGAGGTAGAAGGATCTTGTGGGAGAACGTGGGCCAAGATAAAGAGAGAAACAGAAAGAGGAAGAGAAAGAAAAGGATATATAAGAGAAGGAGTAAAGGAATGAAAGGAACAGGTAAGCGAGAAGGAAGGTGAACCTTGAGTAAGAAAAGGAAAGAGGAAGCAGGTGAAAGAGAGATAGGAGAATGAGGGGAAAGCGGGGGTAGAAGGTGGAAGAAGAAACGGCGGGCAAGCAAGCAAGCAAAACCCTGGTCCAGAGAATCGTAAAACTCGACTCGCACTTGAGGAATATCTCGCGCTAAAGTTTGAAACTTCCGTTTGGGGAAAAAAAATATAAATAAAAAAAATTTCTTTTTTCTATTTCGAATAGTTACGCTTACGACAAAAGACGACTACTATAGTTTTAGTTTTTACAACTACAGTTTTCTTCTTTACCTGAGAACTCTGGTCTCCTACTACCGCGAAATAACGACACGTCGAACTTTGAGAAAACAAGGAACGTTGAGTTGTTGTAAGAAAGAAAGAGATAAAAGAGGAGTGTGTGAAAGAGAACGAGAGAGAGAGAGAGAGAGAGAGAGAGAAAGAGAGGGACTGAGAAAGAGAGTGTAGGATGCCGTCGAACGACTCGGACATAGTGGCTCGCGTGCAACGATAATATTCGCCCACGTGTGTATGAACTGTGTGAATCGTGTATATATATACATTTACATATATATTTCCTATATTACTAGAAAATCTATACAAGTGATCACGAAAGAGCTTTCATATTTAATCTCATCAATTTATTTTCTGTTGTTTATCTTTTTGTGTGACCATCGTTAACTTTCATATAGTATTTGTAAGTGTAAAATTATTTTTATTATAGTAATTATATATCGTTATTACTAATATTATTAGTTTTGTAATACGAAGAGAGAGAGAGTAGAAATATATTATTAATTTATTTATATATTTGTCTAAATCTCAAAATACTTCTCTCTCTCTCTCTCTCTCTCTATCTCTCTCTCTATTTCTCTCTCTCTATCTCTCTCTCTGTGTTTGTGTGTATGTGTGTGTATACGAATAAACATAAGCACAACAAGAACGTGCCTTCTCTGCGGTCGAGTTTGAATAAATTCCTACAGACGAAGAGAAGTCACTAGTCGTCGTGTGTTAGCGTATGTGAATTCGTGTGCGTTTGTACGTGCAGGAGTGAATGTGTGTTTGTGTATATGCATGTTAACTGTGTTTACAAAATTAGGAGCTAGGGTATATACGGTAGAATTAATTCTAGCGTACATTTGAGTTTATGGAAAACAATGATTTATCTTAGTTTACTTTCAAATTATCTATCAATTTTGTTATAATAACATTTATTCATGAGAATTTTCAAACAAGTGAAATCTATAAGGATCTACGAACAAAATATTTGCAGAATTAATAACAGTTTAGGAATTTGAGAAAAAATGAAACGAACGAATACGTCTGATATTAAAATTAAATAAAATTTGAACTTAATTTCAAATTGGCTAATAAATAATTCAAAAAACCCACAAAAGTAAATAGAAAATAGCAGTAATATTGAATATAGATTTTAAATGGTAAACTTATCAAAAGTTTATACCTGTTTGTACAGAAACCGGTATCAGACACAAATCGGTATTTAATAAAAGTTTAATCTTTAACAATTAATATAATGCAGATTTCAATTAATTTGTTACCGCTACAAATAAAAGAAATAAATCGATATTAAAAACGATAATAACAAATTATATATATAAATATAAGATAACATTTCGAGTATAGAATTAAAATAAAAAATTAAAAGGTTGTTAAAAATTGACAGGGTGGTGGGTTTAGTGTTAAAGGTTTCGCAAATTCGTTGTCGGCGAGCGGTTTACGAGAACAATCGGAGCTTGACGCGTTCGAAAACTACAAAAGCCGAACTAATTAAAAGGGAATCAGTCGTGGAACCGTTAACACCGACTGAAAATTCAGATCGAGTTGGACTCATCGCTAGGCCGCACGACGACTGGCCGGCCAATGACGCGTCTCCTGCACCACCATAGCGACGCAAATCAAATATTAATCGTGCAATTAGCGCCGATTGTACTTTAATCGGTGTTGCTTTTTTAACCCCCTTTCCATTACATGCCCACCCTACTGGTTCCCCTACCTCTACCCCTCCCCCTCCTATTACAAACTTCTCTTTATCCTTCTCCCTCTAACTATGCATGCTTTTCTTCGAACCTTGCAAGCTTGCAAAACGTTTGACATCGTTGCAACCAAACGCATCCGACAAAATATTCGACTCGATATGACATATATATACTATACATCTATATTTGTGTTTGTGTATAATTCGTAGAATGTACATGCGTGATAGAAGAACAGGATACGCCTCGTCACCTCCATTAATATCAAATTATAAGCAAATTGCATGAGCTAACGGAACAATGCATCAAAATATGAAAACTCTAACTCTCAAATAGTATGCAATTTTCCTTACAAGTCTTGTCTAATAATTTTAAAAAAGAAATAAAACAATAACAGCTTAATAACGAACACCAAATCGTTTGAAATTTTTCTTATATTTTACGGCAAAATTGAAATCATTTAAAATTGCTCCCCAGCTAATCTGATCTAATTACTAAAAAATGAACAATCTCCAAAAGTAATGATAAAAATATGAAGAAAATTAATGCATACAAATGAATAACGTGCAGGCAATGGTAAGCAGGGCCGTTACTATGGGGGCGGTGCCAGGTGCCGCCGGAGTTTCCGGTGAGGCTGGTTTGGCCGGTGTACCTAGACTTTTGGAAGATTTAGCAAGACTATCCGAGGACAAGGACACTGCTGACATCGTATTCCTTTTGGGTAGAGACGAGACGCCGGTTTATGCGCACAGAATCATACTACAAGCAAGGTTGGTTGGTCGTTTGTTTTTTCCATGCATACATAAAACTAATCCTTTATCGAATAATAATAATAATAATAATAATAATAATAATAATAATAATAATAATAATAATAATAATAATAATAATAATAATAATAATANATAATAATAATAATAATAATAATAATAATAATAATAATAATAATAATAATAATAATAATAATAATAATAATAATAACAATAATAATGATAATATAAGAGCTTATATTTAACCAATTAGAACATTTTATTATTAGATTTAAAATGAGAAGAAATATTATAAGAGCTTTTATATTCCACTCACAAAGAACATTTTATTATTACATTTAGAAACATTTTTCAAACGATTCGGGTAGATAGGTAGTTAGATAGGTAGGGTTGGTGTACCAAACCCAAAGAGCGAATTTTCATTAAAAAAAGCTCAAGCTCTCCTTGGCGAGGAAATTCAATTTGCACCAACGGTGAAACCAAAACGCGAGATTTTACCGTTTCTGTAGTTTTACACTCGGACGAGGTAAAAAAAAAAACAAGAAATTAAAACGAGAAATAACAAAACTATAATAATAATAATAATAATAATAATAATAATAATAATAATAATAATAATAATAATAATAATAATAGAATAAAAAAAAAGGAAGAAGAAGAAAAATGCTATTTCAGCAAACGAAATTAAACCTTTTTCTCTACGCGTACACTATTTACGCGCAAAATTTACGAGTTTACGAGTTTTGTATTGGATGAAAGTACACGTATCCTTCCCCTTCTCTCTCTTTTTCCCTCTTCTGTAAGCTATATCCAAAAAAAGAATATAGAAAAAGAAAAAAAGGTGAAAAATGTGGAAGAGAAGAGAGAAAAAGTATAAAATGAGAGAGTTGAGTGATATGAGTGTGCCTTTCCTGACGTAATGAGATCGGTTCTTTCCTCGTTTTCTCGTCATCGATATGTTTTCTCACGTTTAATATATATATATATATATATATACTAGATACTTGGCTACATCATATAACTGTAGAAACTCGTAGAAACAGAAATATCATGACCGTCCCTTAAGGAAAAGCTGATGTTAGTGGAAAAACGAATGAAAATCACGTTAAAATGAAGTAACGTGACGCGCCCGGGGAATGGATTTAATTGTTAATCGTAATTTTTATTAAAGCGACGAGTAAGTCTCGTCGATCGAGTCGCGAGATTTCCTTGGAGAATTCCTCTACGTAGCTGTGAAACAAAAGTGAAGGAAAAAAAATCAAGATAAACGATGAGATACACGACAGAATACGAAAGGCTGAGTGAAAGAGGAGATAAAGAGTGTGATGAAGATAGAAAAAAAAGGAGAAGAAAATGAGAGAGCTAAAAAGAGAGAGATAGAGGTATTAAAAGTGATAAAGATGATGATAAAAAAAAATTAGAGAGAAAGAGAGAGAGAGAATGAGGATAGATAGAAAATGGAGAGAATAAAATTGATAAAGATAGAATAAGACGAAGAATGAGGATGTTAGAAAGAGAAAGGATCAGTGAAATAGAGATAGAAATAGAAATAGAGTTTTAGATTGATATATATATAAGAACAAAGATCGAACAAAGTAAAGAAAAAATGAAATTTAAGTGAAATTTAAAGATAAAGTATGAAGATTCTTGAAATCTTTTGCCATCTCATAATTCACTCTTTGTTTAAAAATTGTAAATCATTGAAAATCGACAAATCTAAATCATTTTAAAATTGCATTAACGTATAATTAAATTAGCTTTGTAGGTTACTCGTAAGATAAAAAATTGTATTATCTCGATGCTATTGTCTTTTCATCGTTAATGCAAAGGCGCTATATCGCCGAGGAAAAACGTGTAGTGTGTCTGGAGTACATCCGTAAGTTATTGCCCATTTTTTCTCTTTTACTTTCTATCTTTATATTTCTCTCTTATGTTCTTTTCTCGTCCTTATGGAAAGCAGAAACCACGGTGCCTTGTTACTTAAAAGCGGCTAACTTACTTTGGGATAACTTCATTAGCAAGTTCCTTGCTACTGACAGAGTTGGTAGAATAGAAAGAAGAAGTAAAAAATAAAAAGAAAAAGATAAAAAGTAATATAAAACGGAGCAGAAAAGAAAAATCTGAGAGTGACGAGGTCTAGCCTAGAAAATGACTGGTGCTAATAACGAGGACAATAAAACCTAAGTTGATGATCATTTTTATGAACTATTGTAACGTCATTTGTGTCTAGAATGGTAATTTATTATAACTAAATTATTATCAGTTTAATCGAACACATTTATCAGTTCTATTATTCATATTTAAAATATTGCGAATTAATTACAAATAAATAGAATAAAATCAAACCTGTTGACTAATATCTTTAAACAAAATTTTAAACAACGTCTCATTGTGGTCCACTATCGTGGAAATAAATTGAAAAGTTATAAGAGATTTTAGTTTTTTATAAATTAAAATCTATAATAAAATGAAAATAAAAAACGAAAAAAAAGAACAGAATGAGAGAGAAAAGATAAAGAAAATGATTCAGGAGAAAAGTTTTGAACGTTAGACGTCGGCTCGAAGATGATTGGGGATGAATAGGAAAAAAAGCCGATTTTAGGTTCTTTCGAGGAAAAACTAATGAACGCACTAGTGATTATCGAAGGAGACTCGTACCAAACCAAAGTCATCGAACTTTCTTGATCGGTGTAAGCACGCGCGAATCTCGCTCGCCTGACTCGATGGATTTTAATTAAGGAGATCCGATTGTTACCGACGAAACGAATCGTCCGGCCGTTCTAATTAGTTGGACAATGAGAAAAACAGGGAAAGAGAATGAAAATGAGAAAAAAGAAAAAAGAAAAAAGAAAGAAAGAGAAAGATAGAGAAATGGCGGTACCTTTCCTTTTTCAGCGATCAGTTTCTCTCCTTCTCATCGTCTCGATGCACTCTCGAATCGAGGGAATTCTAATTATTGTAAGAAGGGATTGATATTTAGTCGAGAGAGAGAAGAAAAGGGATGGTTGTTGAAACGTCCAAGGGACTACCGAGCCGACCGGCCCGGCAGCCAGTTTTCCACAGAACAGAACGGCGCTAATTGTAAAGTCAATTACGATATTTCCGCGAACCCTTTTGATACCGGTATGGAAGGGACGAACAAGCTCTTTGTCATTCGTTCGTTCGTTCGTTCATTCGTTCGTTCGTTCATTCCTTCTTTCCTTGTCCTCCTCACCCTTGTTCCCTCCACTTATTCCTCCTTTCGCCCTCTTTTCGTCAGCCTTTCGGCCACCTAACGCCCTCCTTCTCTCGATCCCTTTTGTCAAAGCGATCCTCGGAAAATTAAGTTACGCATGCTCCTGACAGACGTCCGCGGAAGAAACGAATGGACAATACGCGACCGCACTCGAATTCTCATCGGCCCATTCTATTTCTCTCTTTCTCTTTTTTGTATCTACTGAAATCCAGCTAAAATCGTGTAATCTCTTCTCTTCTCTCTTATACTCATTCTTGTTATCTATCTATCTTTCTTCATCTTTCTCCTTATATCCCTCTAGAGTACCACTATCCTCGTTATATTTCTAAGGGCGAGAGAATATCACCTAGACAAGCCCTACAAAATACCATTGTGTCTTCTCTCTCCTAACGAAATATCATCATGTGTGGGGTGGGTCTGCTTTTCATATAACTTACAATTGTTTCTATCATTAAATCGGATTATAAATAATCGCGTTATTTCTCGTTATACGTGGAGCTGTTTGTTAAAACAGAGGAAAACGATTAAACTCTTATTTGAAGTATTGTTTATTACGATTTTATTATCAAAATACTCGATAGATGTACTTAACGATAGTAAATGAGAATAATTGTTATGTCTGTTAAATATTTAATGATGTTACAACAATGTAAATTATTGTATCGATTTTCTCTTTACTTTCTGTTCGAATTGTTTTCCACTCAAAATATTATGAATAATCATCTTTAAAATTACGAACCACAAGTTTGCAACCCCTCCCATTAATCTATAACAACTACAAAAACTAAACTAAACTAAACTAAAAGTTAGAAATCTTTCTAGATTCTATACCAACGCGACAAAAAAAAAGAAAAGAAGAAAAAAAAACAAAAGAAAAAGGTGTGACTAGGTGACTACAATGACGAACGCGAAAAACTAGAGGTGGTGCCAGCAACAACCATCAACGATGACATTTCTCTCTCTCTCTCTCTCTCTCTCTCGTAAAGAAGCAGAATTGTGAGAATGAGAGAACCTTCAAATAGAAAGAGAAAGAACTGGAAAAAGAGAGAGAAAAAAACAGAGACAGAAAGTGAGTGAGTGAGAGAGTGAGAGAGAAACCTCGTGCAACCGGAAACCAAAGCGGTTTTTGCACGTAGATCGACGGAGCCGCCATATAATCGCATGCTTGGTCGTTAGTAGCGGAGCCTGCGGCGACATTCAACCCTTGCCGACGTAAAACCAAGCACCAGCCACGACCCTCGTTTTCCCAGCCACGTCGTACCGCGCCTCGTGTGTTCCCTCCTTCCTTCCTACCCTCCCTCCCTCTCGTCTCTCTCTCTTTCTCTCTATCCTACTTGCTTCTACTAACCCTTTCCAAGTTGCGAAAATCACCCCCACCATACACCCTTACCCATTCCCTATCCCCCCATACCCTCATCCCCCACTCGCTTCTTCTAACACCTCTGACTTGCACCAGACTTTCTCTTTCTCTCTTTCTAACGTTAGTTTTTTTTTCTTTTTTTTCTTTTGCTTTTCACCTTCTTCTCTGTTCTCTCACGGTGATTTTTGGTTTTCTTTGATAGCAATGCTGCGGCAACGTTCGCTCGTGATTAGAGAACCACCCACCCCCATTTGTTTTTTTTTCTTCTTCTTCTTCTTGTTTTTTCCTTTTTTTGTTGTTCTTTTTTTGCTTTCTTTCTTTTTATTGCTTTTTCTTTCTCTCTCTCTCTCTCTTTTATTTTTTTTTTGACGTACGCCCGTCTTTTCCGTCAGCTTTGCGCAAAAAGCTCAGGGGCAAAAAAGGTACAGGAACAAGGAAGGTATGACGTGCGCGTTGTTTTAGATGCATTGTCTGATTTTTCCTCCTTCCTTTCCCATTTGTGCCACCCGCTAGCAGATCGTTAAATCTTACCCAAAATCATTAAGAAGGGTAGTGATGGTAGTGGTGGTGGTAGCAATGGTGGTGGCGGCTTACTCGAATGAGAAAATAAGGGGAAGTATTTATTGCTATAGTAAGAAAAAGGGAGGTTTTATTGGTTGCGACATAATATCAAATGACATGTGATAGATATAATCAAGTGTGAAGTAAATGAAACAATATCTAATACTAATTATTGTAATAAAAAGAAACAATTTATATTTATAAGCATTTATTTGTCATAAGAAAGATGAATTAATGAAAAATTATTTGATGCAATAATTGATTAGAGAAACACAATACTCATAATTTGATTATACAAAACAATGCTGAACTATTACACAATTGTGTTGAACAGTAAATCTAATCATGAAGAGGTGGTCCTCTTACAGATGTTCAACCTAGTTTAATCTAAACTCTCAACGGATGAGAGAGAAGGATTGTATTTGTATCTCATTTGTCACAAGAGATGATATCCTACGCAATAACATTTGTAGAACTACGTTCCAATTAAAGATCAGAGAAACGAGTTTCCCTTTGAGTCAAAAGTGAATTGACCTAGTAATTTGTTCGATGAAAATTCGTATGAAGAGAACATGATTATTATTCAATCGGATAGCCGCTAATTAGCCTATTATGTAATCGCTTCTCTACTAATACTATTGATGATGTTTTCACTGAAGTGAATGAGTAGTAGTGGTAGCGGTTGGTTCTCTCTCGTAGGAGTTTTAGGGAAAACACCTCGATGCTAAATTTAGAACACTCGGAAACGACACAGGAACGACAGAATGGAATTTCAAACCGGTTCGGACTAATTCGAGCGAATGCCGATCTTTCGATTACGCGAACCTTTGAATGTCTGTATATAGTATAACGATTCTGTTTTATATGTGCTAGTTTCTCATTTTTATGTGTATATACATATATATACGTAATGTATATATCACAGATATTGGAAAATGCTTGAGCTTTAGTTAAACCGGTTGAACAGCAACCTAATGAAGCGTTTCTATCAAAGTAAATAGGCCAAACGTTATAGTTACATATACATATACTATGTAATCTGTGGTAAAGCTTCCGAAAATAGTAAACGTATATAGAACGTTTCATTAAACATTCTATATCCTATGGAATATTCTAAGTATACTATATGTGTATACAGTATTGTTACACATTGTTATGTATAGAATATCGATTTATATATTAATAAAAAAAAGAAGCAAGACGATACAATACGTGTTAAAATTTTTGCAACGATTTTAAAGAGAAGAGAAGAAAATTCGTGGATGAAAATTTTGCAAACGATCGAAAGTACTCAAAGTGTATACCACCTATACACTCTCGTTTGTAGACGCTTAATAGTAAATTCATCTACAAGAGGAAACAAAGGTGAAAATAAAAAACAGAGTTTCTGGTATGGATAAAAAGAAATAGAAAAAGGGAAAAAGAAAATCAAGGAAAGAGAGTATGTATACAGGGAACATACATGAGATGCACACAAGGAGGAACGTTTGATATTTTATTTTGCTTCTCGTCAACGTCGATTCGACGAGGGTCGCACGCTTTTCCAGCAGAGAACATTTTCCACGATTTCTTCTCGACTACGACGTCGTCGTCGTCGTCATCGTCGTCGTCGTCAGGGCGACGCTCGGGTGTACGTCGGTATAATATCAAAGCCTCTTCCATTTGCGTTCGTCGGCTCTTTGACACATTTTCTTTTGATTCGATACGCGCGAGAGGCACGCTTTACGTGCTTCAAGAGGGAACCACCCTACCACCCCCTCACCTTACCCCTTTCCCCCCTGTTTTCTCTCTTTCTTTCTCTGCAACCCTCCTTCTTCTTCTTCTTCTTCTCATTCTTCCTACGTCACAGCTACCAACATCGTCAAAGTCACGAGACCATGGTCGTCGTAGTAGTGGACGTCGACTCCTGAAAGCTACGCTTAACGACTCGTCCGTTTTTGCTACCCCGATCTCCGACTTTTTCATTCCTTTCCTCTCCCAACCTTTCTTTCCCTTCTCCTCATTTTAACCCTCGCCCTCCCCACTTTTCCCTCTACTTCTTCTACTCCACCTACATCACCACTTTGGTGAATGTCTCTAATTGAAAAACGGCCCGTTTTTCCTCTACTACCAACATACATCCTTTCTTTCTTTCTTTCTTTATTTGTCTTTCTTTCATCCTTTCTTCCTTTTTTTTTCTTTCTTTCGTTACACGACATTCCACGGTGTAAATTCAATTTCGATTTGATGCACATACTCTCTTTTTATCTTTCTTTCTTTCTTTATTTTCTTCTTTTTTGTTTTTTATCTTTCATTCTGTCTATGTTTAACTCTCGGTACACGGTGTCCTCGGGAAAGGGCCTGGTCGACTGGTTTCAGGGTGCGTCGTTGTGCTCCATTTAACACACGGGCACTATGACTCCTTCCGTACGAGAGAATATTTCTCGTGCCGTTGACTTTACTACCAAGCAAATATTTACCACTCGTTTAATAATAATTTCACAAATTTTATTTCTTTTAATATTTGTAGTGTATAACCAAACATACTTTAAAAAAAAATATATACATATATATATTTCTATAGAAAAATCAATCAAATCTATTCCTTCTTCTTTGAACGAAAAGAAAAAAGTTTCCACTCAAAAAAGTTGTTTGCTCGCATTCCAGACGATCAAAGTCTTCAATTTATGATACACAAAAATGATTAAAGAAAAATATTTCTGTTGAAAAATCAATAGATGCGATACTTTAAAAAATCCCATCCCTTTTTTTTCCTTAAAACGAAACGCAAAGTTACAAAGCAAAATGAGATGCATGTATCACACCCTAGAAAACGATCAAAGTCAGTCGTGATACCGAAGATTGTAATAGATTAGAAAAATATTTTTTTCTGTTGAAAAGTCAATACCTCTTTGAGAATTTTTTCTTTTTTTTTTTTCAATATGAAACTCAAAGTTTCAATGCAAGAAAAAAAGTTGCATGTTCACACCCTAGACGATTAGAATCAACGTGATCGTGAAGTTCCTTTACTCTCGTCAGCATCCTCTCGTTTTTCCTCGATAGTAGACGAAAGGGGGTAAAGAAAAGACGGAGACTAAGAGAAAGTGAGAGAGAGTAGTAGTAGTAGTAACAAGTAAGAAGAAAGATAAAGATAGATAGACAGATAGATAGAGAAAGAGAAGAGAAGAGTGAGAGAGCAAGAGAGATGAGACTTTTCGAAGGTTGCCATTAATTTCTAGGGGAACGGAAACTAAAGCCAGTGCGCCGTATGTTAGTTACGTATTCTCCCGCGGCAACGGAGCTTCCTGACGAAGTCAATTAAGCTCTTTTGTGACGAGGAGAAGCAGCAGCAGCAGAAGTGCTGGAGACTCCGACGGCCCGGAGTGGATGGCGTTCGTTACAAGAACTACCCCTCGAACAGCCACATTTATGCTCCCACGAAACTCGAAATATCGGCATTCACCCCTCTTTCTCTCCCCCTCTCTCATTTCAGTTGACTCTTTCTACTATCTTCATCTTCTTCTTTTTATTTTCATCCTTCTTTGCCAACTGTAATATCACTATCTTATTATTCTATGATCAATCCAATGAACTTTTGTGGTGCACAGGTGCAAGAATTTCGCAGCCGCTAAAAGGATTGGCACGCCTGGAAACCCGACACCCGTTAGAATGCCACACGCTCATCCGGAAACCTTCAGGCAGTTCATTCATTACATCTATACCGGCAAAGTAAGAAGAACCTTCATTTTCATTGATGAATAATATCTTTATTATGAAAGTAGAATGTACATTCTATATAATTTTATTACATTGTATTCAATTTTGATTTTTATTCTTTTACGAATGAATTAAGTAATCATACAAAACGTTTATTTCGTTGACAAAATAATCATTATTATTAAATCATTAAATAGGTATATGTACATACCACTCCTTATTTCTATATCTTTGTAATTACATTCAGTTTTGATATATTTTTAACGAAAGATTAAAACATGATAGAAAATGTTGATTTTACTGAATAATAATAATAATAATAATAATAATAATTATTATTATTATTATTATTATTATTATTACTAAACCAACGAATAGGAAACTAAAATGTATATGTTATGGTTTAAATGAATAATATGGGAAATTGTGAAAGTGGAGCAGTGTAATAAATTTCAGCGTTAGGATTATACCTCTTTTGAAATTAGTATTTGTAATAAATATAATTTATTACTATGTCCGATATCGTTTATCATTATTCATAATATCTATATTAATCATCTAGTTTACAACATATAAATATATATATGTATGAATGATTAAATTGCAGTATTCTAATTTTAGATTGTGCCTCAAAACGTCGATTTAAACGACTAATAATAATTATTATTATTAAGCCAACGAAATAAACCAACGAATATGTTATGAGTTTTGAGATTAATATGAGTATTACGAAAATCTAGTATTGCTATAAATTCCAATATTAGGATTATGTCTTTGTAAATAGTTTTATACAATAGATTTATTATATTGTTCTTTTATAAATCATTTAAGTCATAACATATAATTTATATGTAATGATAAAAATATCTTACGGTTAGTTTGCATTAATTTGTTTAATTTTCTATGAAATAATTAGATCATGCTACAAGATAGTGGAATATTCGAGATGTTAGGTCTTGCTCAAGAACTCGGTGTCGAGGAACTTTGGAGGAGTTGCGAGGAACACGTATCGGCCACACTAAGTCCTGGAAATGCATGTGCCCTTTTGACCGCAGCTTTGGATGCCCAGGAACGAGTACCAGGTAAGTTGATCGATCTTTTCAATTTGCAGAATTTTGTTTGATTTTTCTCGTCAAATTTAAACTACTACTTTTTAATTTAGTAAATACTGTCAATCTTTCTATAACACGATTAAATTCATGTGTGTTCTATCAAAACAATTTGAAATGAAACCTAAATATATGATACTACAGATCAATAGAATTAAATTTGTGTTGTTGAAATTGTTAGAGTTGTATTGTAAAGAAATCGTGTTATAAATTGTCGCCATTTTTGCTATATGTTTTTAGAGTATCGTGTTATTAAAGGGTTGATTGTGTATAAATTATACTAAATTCTTTCTTTTTCTTTTATGAAAGTATTAAGTAGAAACTTCGTAGAAAATAAAGAGAACAGAAAAGAAATACGTTTCCGGTATAAATACACGCGCGTGACGTCGTAAACACTTGTGTGACACTTCTCAACTATCATCGATCTTCATTATTTTAATTTTGATACACGCTCTCCCTAATTTTTTTATACGTCTTTTCCTACGCTTTCCCTTTTAATCGATTCTCGCGATTCCACCTTCTACGATAAAAGGGGAGATTTTATCCAGTATCATTAGTTATACACTTTTTATTTATTACCCTGATGTCAGTGTCAGCCATTTGGTATATGTCCAAAGTCGATTAATAATATAACGATCATTTTAATTTTAAATTGTTCATCATTACAATGGATTATATATCTTTAAATAATTTAAATAATTGAGATAACTATAGTTATTCATTCATTATTTTATTTATTATTTAATATTTTAATAAATCTAACTTATATAAATATATATTTATTATTATTTATCCTCTTGTTGCATTATTTTATCGGTAATATAGAAAATGTTCTTACCAACACGCGGCAGCACTATTCAAATCTAATTTAATACTAAAATTATTATTATTTTATTTATAACAAAAATTTTAAATATAAATTAAATTGTTCTTTTTTTATAATTGCAAATAAATAATCGAAAATTTTGATAAAAATTTTCATTCTAAAATAGGGAATTTTTGTACTCATTGGTTGGTACTGCTATGAAGTTTCTTTGGTTGGTAAGCCCTAAAACGCCACAATTAGCGGCGTTTCACGTTTTCACGAAGAAAACAAGTACGTTTAAAGTATTTTGCATCGTAATTTTTTGAAAAACAAGGTTAAGAATGTCGTACAAAGGACCACAAAAGGTTCAAAAGGTTATGGTACAACCCATAAACCTTATATTTCGATATTTGCAAAATCGGTCACGGGTACAAGTTTGGCTTTTCGAAAACATTCATCTGAGGATCGAGGGTCACATTGTCGGCTTTGATGAATACATGAATTTAGTTTTGGATGATGCCGAGGAATATCATTTGAAGACGAAAAACAGAAAACCACTTGGACGTATAATGTTAAAAGGAGATAATATAACGTTAATTCAAAATACTAATCCTACTGCTAATTGAATTGAAGAAGTTAACCTCAAAAAAAAGGGCATTTGTATGTCATACATTTAAGCACAAGATCTACTGCAAGTGTCCTTCACTGATCAACATCAAGAAGATAAAATATGTGCATTATAAATGATTATGATATTATAGTGCGACTCAGGGACATACTTAGGACAAAAATATTGAAATCTTAAAAAAGGGAGAACTTAATGTCTATCTTGCTCTATGATTGACGCTACAACAATTCATTCATCGACTCATCTTTACTTTTTTTAATTAAACTGTTTAATGTTCTTCCTAATGTGGTATGCATTTTAACATACTGCACGTACTAAAATTATAAACTAAAAATATGTACTATGAATGTCTACTGTGAATGTTATTATAAATCTATGGAATTTCTAAAATTCTTTTTTTAATTGGATTAAATTGCGTTTATTTGAACAAATATAAAATATTGTAAATTTCATTTAAACAAGGATTATTAAAAAAAATGTTTTGATCTTAACATAACCTATGGCTTATCTTCTTCTTTTGTTGTAACTTTTTATATTATTTTATCTTTATACATACCTTTTCTTTGAATAATGTAATCCAGTATGTTAAACTGTGTTACATAAATATCAATAAAATATTATAACATAATGTACACTTAAAAGATCTTGATTTATTTTTAATTCACCGCATTACATTTAATTATAAAATAAAATAATATAGTTTAATAGTACAAAAAGAAATATTATCTTCCCTGTAGTTGAAATTTATTTTCTAGGTGGGAAAGGTGCTTGTTCATCCTTTATCGAGAGATGTTTTGCATTTATCGGAGAAAATGCAGTGGATACGGTAAAAACAACAGCATTTTGTAATCTTCCAAAAGATGCCCTTGTCAAATTGATATCTTCTGACTATCTTGGCTTAGAAGAGGAAGATGTATGGAGAGCAGTATTGAACTGGGCCAAGTATCAGGTTCTTATATTTATAAAATTATTATTCCGTTTCCGAGCAAATTGTATCCCTTGAATTCGAGAACAAATTATACGTTCTGATAGTACGTATGGCGTGCAAGGTCTTAGACCTTATATCGCATACATTATCGGGTCCTTGGCTCCTTAGGTTCTTGGATCGGAATTTAGAATTACGAGTTAAGGAACGCTTAACCGTACGGACCACGCTCCTAGGCAGGGGTGACGCAGCCTACACAACATTGGACCGAAGAGGAACGAGTGAGGGTCTGCCAACATTTGTCCGGAGTAATAAATCATGTTCGTCTACTACTCATCGATAGCCAGGTCTTTGCGGAAGAAGTTGAACCAACTGGAGCTGTACCAATTGAATTATCTTTGGAAAGGTATAAATGTTTTAATTCTAATTACTGAAATAACTTGAAATATTTATCATTATTATAAATCTTTATTTTGCTTTAGATACAGATATGCAGCACTACCAAGCAAGTATGCAGAAATTTGTTCGGATAAGAGATTACAACCGAGAGTAAGTCCTTTTCTATTTCCTGGATCACAAATTCTATCAAGAGACAAGATAGGATATCAACGATTATTGAATCAGTGGTATGGTTCACCTAAACAAAGTTGGCGTTTGATTTATAGGTAAGTAAATGAAATCTTTCTAAAGATATTAAAAGAATTTAACTAAATTTAATTATATTATTTTCAGAGCTTCTGGTCATGGCTATTCTGCAACCTCTTTTCATCGTCATTGTGATGGTATTTCTCCAACATATGTAATAGCATTAGTAAGTTTAGTATTTTACATATTTCTATGTTCTACAAAGTATATTATAATAAACATTTATTTAATTATAGGGAACACGTGGAGAAATATGCGGTGGATTTAGTGACGCACCATGGGGTAAAACTAACGCTAAAGGACACTATATTTCATCGGAAAAAGCTTTTCTATTTACATTAACTAATAATCAGGATATACCTCCAACCAAATATGAAATTGTTAAAAAGCCCTTTGCTATCTATTATCATCCTGAGTGAGATATAATTATTTTGATATATTCTTAACTTTAAATTCATTTTATATTTTTAATTGAATCAGATATTTAATGTACATCTTTGTTTTTTATCACAGCATAGGACCCATATTCGGTGCAGGTGCAGATCTATTAATATCCAGTAACTGTAACGTAAACATGGAAAGTTACAGTAATCTTCCTCACAGTTATGATGGAGAAAATGCTTCGAACACAATACTCATGGGAGATTATCATTTTTCTGTAGTAGATTATGAGGTCTTTACACCTAGCCATCATACCCCTAAATCGAATCACTGATAATTCGTACGATATTTTGAAACATAGTACAATATTGTAAATACTCTGATTTACATGCTCTCTTATACAGACTGAGATTATTTTATACACGTAATGTAGTTTAATATTTTTCAATCATAGTACGTTAATGAAATATCTATCGGGATATCAAATACAATTATAATTCTATATTTTATACGATAACTAATAGAACAAATTGTATAATTCTAATGCTTTCTCGAAATTGATTTTTTTTAAATAAAATCAGTGTCTCAGAATGAGATAATTAAACAAATTGGATGATCATAGGTTATCGATAAATTTGATAAAATTATTTATACGAGCATTAAAAAAATTTATATAATGTAAAACGTTAATTTTTCGAAATTCGTCATATATTAAATAAAAAGAAAATTAAGTTGCCTTTTTTCTTCATACTATCAATTACTAAATATAAGATACTGAAAAATGATAGAATATACTTGAAAATAAGGAACATATTTGATTTCGTTTTGTTACGAACTTTTACTTACATTTTTCTTCTTTTTAGAGTTGATTTTTTAATGATGATTGCTGGTCACTATATATATGTTTATAATAAAAATTTGCATAAAGCTTATACTAATTAAGAGTGTATTTATATTGAAATAAATGATACGAACAAATTTGATTTGATAGAAGCTCTAAAATAACATCTTTAATCTAAATGAATAAAAACAAAATAAGATAAAATAAAAATCACAAGATTAATATGAATTTGATCAAATAATTTTCTATTACTCTATTCTTATCACGTTAAATGAAGAAACGAATTAAAATAAATAAGATCTATTTATTTTGAATATTAATCGTAAGAAATTAGTTTCCACTAAAAATATACTTTGTAAAATAATTTTTTAAAACATCTCAAAGTTTAAAGATGAGAAATTGTCGTTCGTTTAAGGACGAATGCAAAACAATATTTTCCAAATGGCGGCCAGTAAAATAAAGAGACACTGTAAACCTGTAAGAAACACGTTTCCGAACACGGGGACGTATATTTGAATTTCTCGAGCGTGCTTTTCGCACGTATCATACATGCATAAGTTAAACGCTTATACATCGTAACATACATATACGTATTTATATAGGTATCACAATAAAAAGGTCATTTCAAAATCGTAAAGTTTGCGAGCGAATGCAGACATGGCGAACGTGTAAAATAAAAAAAACGTCGAAGTGCCGCCAAAACTAATTGATACTCCAATGCAAATAGTTAATAATTTCTATGGTGTAGTCGGTATCTATTGAATTACGTATATGTATATTAATATACATGTGTGTATGTATATGATATATGTATATAATATACATGATGTATGTATATAATATACATGTGTATATGTATATGTGTATATATAATATACATGTATGTATGTATATGAACGTATTTGGCATATAGAATAATGCGTATGTGTGTATATGTGTATATGCAGTATCAGACTATGTACGCTCTCGTGCGCAGAGAGAATTTATATTTCGTTCTTCGGTATACGTTGAATATTCATGGTACAGTATTATGAGTTTAACATGCTCATCTTCGCCGTGGGCTTTACTATATTATCTATTTATGTCCGTAACCTTTTCATAAATTTGCACGCAACCTTGTAATTTCGCCTCTGTCTTTCAAGAAATCTACGTTGAGATGAGAAAGATTTTTTTTTCTTTTATCTCTCTTTCTTTTTTATCTTAATATTTCTCTCTCTCTCTTTTTTTTATACTTATAATACACGTACACTTCGTATTGATCCTTCTCTTTTGAACGAATAACAAAATAAATAAAAATATGAAATTGAGTATTAAAAAATGAAATGAAAGATAATAATAAGATATTTTTTTCTCATCAGCTGAAAGGTGAACGTCCTTCTACACTTGCTTTGACATTCTTTCACTGACAATATACTTAGTTTCATTGTCAATAGTAGAAATAAAACGAGACGTGATTGGCGGACACTCAAAGTTGCAGAATACAAGTAACATAGTATAGTAAAACCTTCAGTAGATGTATATATTTGAATTAAAAGGAAAACATAATCGTTTGGATGAAAGAATTTTTTTTATATATTAAAAAAACTGAATGCATTTAATATTCAATGAATTTACTTTTTTACTTTGTGGTTCCATCAGTTTTATTTGTAAAAAGAGACCACAATGTTCTTTAATTTGTTCTTACTAATATTGTCAAATACTGAAGGTTCCACTGTATATGTATTATATGGGTATATATATAACGAACGTCACCATATTGATGTAATAATAATCTGTTTTATTATAATAATACTTAAAAAATAATATCATAGAAGAAGCGAACTTTGCATTAGTTTTTGTTCTCTTTCTTCTTTCTCTTTCGAATTGAATCTAGCCTTCGATGGTTTTACAAAATAAATGTATGCACATATACATACACATATTTATTATTTTTATGTCCATATATATATTTACTTACTTATATACATGCATTTATACATACGCACCGTTGATTTGGTCATTTATTTACACTTTTGTCCCTGCCTAATTAATTATAAACGAATACATTAATCTAGGATTGCACGTATTTTTTCGGTATTTTACGAATTACATATGAATTCATTTCTTCTCTATTATTTATCTTACAATTAATTGTAAATAAAAAAAAATAGTAATAAGAAAAAAGTAGTAAGATAGAAAGTAAAGGGAAGAAAAAACAGAGGGTGAAAACACATGAAAAAGAAATAAGAAAACGAAATGGGTCAGGAAGATTACAAATGGTTTTAATTCGTTATTATTAAATTTGTTTTAGAGAAAATTAAATTATAATATTTGCAAAATACTGTTTTGGATGATATATGTTATTCAATGAATGATTGATCATGACATTTATTGTTCTTCCATACACACACAATTAATTTTAATTTTAATTTAAGCAATGAAAAAATAATTCGATTATACAATGTTTGATTTAAGAAGAAAAATTTTGTTTTTTAAAAATTGATATAAATAATTACATACGAATTATTTAATCATTCATTAAAAATCGTTAATACTTAAAAACCCCTATACACATTAAAACTGTTAATACACGTTGGCAGATAATTGAAAATTTAATGAAATCTACCAAACAATTTCATTTTTTTTTTCAAATTATTCATATTTCTTTATTTTACAATGTAATACCAACGTTCTTGTTTTATACTTTTATACTATTTTCCTGTTTCATCATTCGTTAATTTACAAAATGTTAAAAGATACATCGATGTTAAAAATGTACCACGAATCATGAAGCACAAAAATAGATAAATGCATTGAACAAATATTTTTAATTTGTATTAGGGGTGTTAAGCACATAAGAAAAAAAAAAAACTCGATGCAAAATTACGAAATTTCGATAATGTTGGATGCGAGTGAAAAAAAAAAGATTAAAAAAACTTATGCGCTTTTACGTATTTGTAAAAGGAATAAGATATTTACAATGATGATGAGACGATGAATATTAACGTAACAAAACGAAATCGATGAAATGAAATGATGAATAGAAAAAATGATAATAGAACTTGTAGGAAAAAAAAAAGAAAACAAAATTACAAATCAATATTATAACAGAGAAGAAGAAGAAGAAGATAATATAAAAAAAGGGTTTTGAAAAAAATTATGCCGCAAGAGAAGAAAAGGGGTACGTAGATAGACATTAAAAAAGAAAAAAAAAAAGAAAAACCACAGCCAAATCCATGGAATCGGAAGACACACATACACACGATGGTTGGTGAATCGTGAAAGCGATATCTTTGCTACCAACTCTCGAGTTTCTTGGATTCCAAGGATCATGACCGCTTTTTTTTTTTTACAATGATTCTCACTCTTTTCACTTCTCCTTAGCTTCGCAGGCCACACGAAGAACCGAGTTTAAAAGCGAATCTGTGTTTTCTACGTGACGCACCCTCATGCGCGACCGTATAAACCAGCCGGCAAAAGTATAGTCCAAGTTCGTACTTAAACACACACATATAAATATACATACATGCGTATGCACACGCACATATATATACATAAACAGTTAAAAAAATGTTAGCAATAGTAATTAATTTTTCATGGGATACATGAAATAATTATGCGAATGCTTATCGAGTTTCTATAGGAAAAACAACACAAATAGTTTATTCTTCTTCTTCTTCTTCATTTTGTCGATATTATGGTTGGTGATGGTCTTGGTCTTGGTGATGGTGGTGGTTGTGTTATGTTGTATTGTATTGTATTTGTAAGAAAGATCTTTCTTACTCCTTCATTCTTGTATTCTCTCTTTCTTTCTTTCTTTCATTCTTCCTTAGGTCTTTCATTCTCCATCCAACTCACGAGAGACGAAAACTTTACGGTCGGAGTTAAACATTGGCAGGCGTCGAACGGCGCTCGTAAGATAAAACGTTTACTAGACGTTCGACGCGTGTACGAGCGCATTGTAACGCGCGTTCCAAACACGTGTGCACCCCGCGGTTTTACGTGTTCATCCGGCGAATCCACGTGCACACAACACTTCCTTTTCGTCCCTTCACGTCCTAATCCTTTTCTTCCTTCTTCCTCCTTCTTTCTTTCCTTTCTTAACTAGTTTATTCTCTATTATTTTTTGTTTTTTGTTTATACCAATCAAAAGAAAGAGAGAGAGAGAAAGAACCCGAGATCGTTAATAAAAAGTTTAAATTTCTGTTATCTAAATAATAAATCGAATTGTCACGTTAACTCGAATTATTTTGTAGATAATTTTAGTTCTTTTATTGTGGACCATTATCTTGTCAAATCTATTGTATGTATGTGTGATGCTTGAGTAAAACGTTTGGTATATAATAATAATAATAATAATAATAATAATAATAATAATAATAATAATAATAATAATAATAATAATAATAATAATAATAATAATAATAATATTGGTATTAGAATAATGCAATTGATGGATCTCACGTTAGAAATCTTGTAGTTTTTTCTTTCGTTTGTATTTTTGATCTTTCTCTCTCTTTCTTTCTTTCTTTCTGTTTTTTTAATCTTTGTGTTTCTCTTTGTTTATATCTGCAGGTAACAGATAGAATCCATTGAGTAATTCAAATAGAAACGCGAATACAATTAAGTATAACACAGGGGTCCGTAGAATAAGTATCTTGTCAAAGTCCATTGAGTGCCGACAGCAATTTTCGATTTCACCGTTTTGCTTATGCTTAACTCTAAGCGTGTATTATTTCACACATACCGGCAGATTATAGTAGAATAGAACAATATGACCTTTCTCACGGTATAAGGAAAGATTTTCGGTAGACTAGAAAGAATAGAAATAGGGAAAGCGGAAGGGTGAAAGAAAGAAAGAAAGAAAGAGAGAGAGAGAGAGAGTTAGTGAATGAATGAAAAATGACAAATAAATTGTTCATAAACACTATTATGATAGGGTAAAGAAAAGCAGTATTCAGTTTTGTTTCTTTGACATTCCTCGAAAAGAAAAACTGGGTTTTGTCGAGTCATCGAAATATCATTAATTTTTCACGTTAAAAGCTAGAAATTTAAGATCTCGTAGTGAGATCGATAGGGGCAGGTTTTTTCTTCAAGGGTGGCCCATAACTGTCACTTTCTTCTTTAATATCTAACTCTTCATCTTCCTCGTTAGAATCGAGACTTGATTTCATTGATAGATCAATAGGAATATCCTGTGGTGTGAAATCAATGTCCATATCGGGTGACGAGGAGGTTGACGATTCTCGATCGGATTGGGATTTAATCGATCTTGGTGATGGACTGTCTCGCGTAGAACGTTGTTGTCTTTTTAACACTGTATCCAAATAATATCTTTTGTTGTAATTTTCGGTAGACGAATTGTTATCTTTCGTCGGCCGAACGTTTTGATTGTGTACGTCCCTATTATTATTATTGTTAGCAAAATTTTTGTAATCGGTGGTCATTGTTTCGGTGCCAAGTGTCGTTGATGATACGGTAACTGTTGTAGTAGTAGTCGTTGGTGGTTCTGGTATCGTTGATGACATTTCATCGTGTATTGGTGAATTGCTTTGAACGTTTGGCGAGGGACAGGTTTGCATCAAAGGATGCGAAGCACCATGCTGAGTACCGTAAAGGTGATAAGGTGGAAACATCGTCAGGCCTGGCGGTGGCAAAAAGGCTGGCTGGATTAGGGACATTCCACTGAGATGGAAACCAAATGGTAAGCTCATCATTTCTTTACCCAATGCTGAAAGTTCGGCAACAGAGTGTGATAAATGGGAATGCATTGGGCGGAAACCCGGATGCCCGGCATAAGATGCCCTTCTTTCAGATATTTCAACCGAACTATCGCTATTGTGTGATTCCGGGGAACTTATACTAGGAGATGTTGAATTCTTATAATCATCTAAGCCAAGTAACAGAGAATCTTCCTTTCTTTGGTTAGGATGTAGACCGACCGGTGGACTTATTGCTTTTCGTTGCTGTTGAGAAAGTTGAGGATTAACAGGCAAATTTTGAGGATAAAGAAGTTGTTGTTGAGCCTGTTGCTGTTGTTGAGGTTGTTGTTGGGCTTGCTGCTGCTGCTGTTGTTGTCTTTGTTGTTGTTGCTGTTGTTGTTGTTCTTGCAATAGACAATGAATCTTAAACCAATTTGATCGGCGTCCATAACGAGAACTCGATTTGGACATTCCAACCACTAAACATTTTCTTAAACGGCACGCCTTGCAAGCTGTACGGTTCTTCTTGTTTATCACGCATTCTCCACCATTTTTGCATTCAGAGATGCTGTTCAAGTTGTTGTACGATCTACCGAAAAATGACTGCGAACAGAAATAAAATATACAAGATTAAATATTGTTAATAAAATGTGATTATCCACTTTTTAATGGAAAGTGACCTATTAGAACGTGTTCTCATTATCTCATTCACGAGGAGTAAAATAGAAATGAAGATTAGCTCTCGATGGAGACAGAAAATGAAAACTGGGAGACTAATTAACTTATAATGCCGCAATTGTACGCGATTCCGAAACTATTTGTATATCTCGTGTCTCTAATTTTCAAGATATTTATATTTTTCTTATACTTATATTAATTATGACAATGAATTTAAACAACGATTGATAATTTTGGTTTGTTAGCGTCAAATCGATTTGTCGGAAAGATCGTCGATGTTTAGAAAAAAAAAAAGGCAGCGTTGTTAACTTTCGCTTTTTCTGTATACATATATATATGTACATATATACAGGTACATAGAAACGGTATGTTATTAATTGTTTCTGGTTCGTTTGTCCTGAAAACGAGCTCTTCCTGCGGCCCAGTGATCCCAATGCGCGCTTCGCCGAGACCCACGACGACGCAGCGGGTTGGCTTCGCGTTCCACTTGTCCTCTCAACTTACTTGTCGTTTCACTATCTTTATCTCTTTTTTTTTAGTAGTAATAGTAATAGTAGTGTTAGTAGTAGTATTAATAGTTCCTAGTTGTTGCAGTAGTAGTAAGTAGTGTAGTAATGTATAGTATGTATGTTAGTGTAAATAAACGTCATTTCTCTATCTCTGTTTTTTTAAATGTAATAGTAGTAGTAATAGTAGTGATAGTAGTAGTAGTAGATGGTAGTAACGTGTAGTATGTATGTTAGTGTAAATAAACGTCATTTCTCTATCTGTATCTCTTTTTTAAATGTAGTAGTAGTAGTTGGTACTAATGTATTATATATGTTCGTGTAAATGCTTAGAAGGGTTTAGAAGAGGGGTGTAAGCACGACATTTCAGGAGCGATGACACAATCGAGAAAATGCTACCGTTATTACGTCCTCTCTTCCATCAACCTCGCTAGACTCTGCACGTTGGATTATGCAAACGGGTCCTCCTTTGAAGTTGCGACTTACTTGATACAATGATAACGATATTTTTTCTTTTTCTTTCTTTTTTTACTTATATAATTCTATATATATACATATACTTAAGATTAATTCGTTTAGATTAATACATGTTTGATAGAATTCATTAGTTATTACTATACTCGATATTTTACATTTTCAAACTAAAACTTTTAGTTAAATTAAAAAAAAATATTTACTTAGATAAACAAAAAGAAAACAACTCACTTCTTCTTGTTTTGATAATATGTATAAAATGCTAACATTATAAAATATTAGGGGGGGGGGTTTGTAAATAAGAAAAACGACATTATTTTTCGGTCCCCCTAATGTATCTTCAATCAAAAAATATATAGGGTGTCTTATTTTTTTTTTAGCAATACTAGGATCAATTATAAAGAAGACAGTATTACGTATAAATGGGTTCAGTTAATCGGTTTTAACATTGAACGAGATATTTCGAAAATAAAAATAAACTAGAGCACTGAGTAATAAAATAAAATAAACTAAAATAAAACGTGTATTGATGAAATAACTGAGCGCGTCCCTGAGTTATTCGAGAGCACGTGTACCTGACGGGTCCCCCTACCATCACCCCCCTCGGCCCAGTTTCTCGATTTCGTTCGACTCTCGAGGCGATGCTTCCGGCGCTTCGCACTTGTCCGCCACAATTGTTTCCGCCCTAGTTCACGGTTACGTCAGCTCGACATTGTTTCGTTTCGTTATTTTCGTTTTCAGGCCCACCGTAGCATGTCAGTTCTCTCCCTTCTCCTCTACCCCTTTCCTCTCTTCTCCTCCTCCCATCCGACTCTCACAATCTCTCTCTCTCTCTCTATCTTTCTCTCACTCACTCACTCACTCATTTGCTCATTTGTATTACCTGTCTTTCTCTTTCCATTGCGCTTTACGCTCGAGTTAGAACTCGCGATCCGTGCCCTGCTTTTAGAGATTAGCAAAGAAAGATTACCGAGCCAAGCAGACCGATGATTTGTATTTTTCCTAACGAAATTAATTCATTGCAATTTTAAACAGTGCAGTAATAATTTATATAAATAAAAGTTAATCCCAAAAAACAACATAATCCGTTTAATTATTTTTTGAATGAGGGGGAGGGTTAAATTGAATATAATAATTATTGAATTTCACACATGAAACGTGTGAATAATGTGAAGAAAAAAAAATAAAATTAGATAAATAAATGAAATTAGGTATAATCATTTCTATCGAAGAGAAAGAGTAGTGTTATTTTAAATAATTGGTGAAAATAAAAAGAAAAGGAGAAAACAAGAAAATTTTTGAAGAGGATCACATGTATGAAAAGGTTTCTAATCAGTTCTAATCGATCGACAGGTGGCCCCGCGGTTGACACGCATGCTTGGCCAAACGTTTTAACCTCGGCCACGGGAACGGGTCGTGAAAGCGATAGTCGTGCTGGTGTTTTACGAAATCACGGGAAAGAACGACGACGACGACATCGTAGTTTGCGAATAGTGTTCTGCTGGTTTAGAATAGTTGATGGATAGGTGGGAGGAATTAGGAACGAATGAGAAAAACTTGATGCCAATTTGTACGAGCTAATCTCTTTTTCTTTTTTTTTACTCTCTCGTGTATATATATCTATATGTTTTTACTGTTATCATTATATTATATATTTTTGTTTTGCTTCTCTTGATCTCGTGAGAAGAAACTCACCTTGCAGCCCTCGCAGGTGAACGCGCCAAAGTGGAAACCAGCCGCGGGTTCACCGCACACCTTGCATTGCTGATTCATCTGTAACAAAAGAAGAAGAACTTTTATCGTTTGCCATTTCGTTTGAGTTCACGATCCGAGTTCATACACACATACTAATACATATATATGTATATAGGTACGTACATAGGATACATATATGGGCGCGCGTGCACGATTGAATATAAATGTATGTACAAACATTGGAAATTATGAAAGAGTGGACGGATGCTTTTATGCGACTTATTTGTAGAAACTAAGTGTTTATTTTTTCACTTTATTCAAACAACGCCGCTCGGAAGAGCGTGATTCCTTTCGAGTTTAAATCCTTCGAGTACTACACTAAGATATAAATATATATATATATACATACATATATATATCATTCTAACCATAAGACTTTCTAATATTTTTATTTTTCTTTTCCATTTTCTTTTTTTGTTATTTTATTTTTCTTTAATAATAATCGTTCAAGGTAAATATTTATTTCTTTTATTTGTCATTATGTTAATACGTTCTTATTAACGTAGTATCATCGTGACAATATCATTGAAATTTATTTTAAAATAATAATATCAAATAAATAGTACTTTTGTTCCATTCAATTAATTTCATTCGAAATCTATGCTTAGGAAAGAATGAATTTTTTTTTCTAATATCGTTGAGAAGAATTTATCATTGGTTACGTATACAAATCGAACTGACACCGATCATATACGATTGAGAAATAAAAAGTTACTTTATTAATATTCATAGTATATCCCAATTATCTAATGTGATCTAATACACGTAATACTTTATGACAGTTTTATTAAAATTAATGTTCGATTATTGATCGAATATTTTTACGAAGAAAAAAAAGTAAACACAAGTTTCCTTTGCAATTCATTTAGAAATGAATTAATACTTTCTTTTTTTATTTTTTCATATTTGTAATACTTTAAAAGAAAGAAATTTATGAGAATCGATTTTTTTGTAGTGAAAAAAAATTTATGAAATTTTTGTTACACTTCTCGTAATAAAAATTTCATTGGTTAGATTTGCACGTAAATGGAAATAGATATTAGAATAGGCAAAAATTTTAATATCGTTCAAAATTACATATACGAGTTAGATGATTGGGAAATGAGAAGAATCACGATTGCACAATTGTCGGACTTTTAGCGCTTGGCGTGTGCGCCCGCGAATCGCTGAATCGTGGCAAACAGGCGCGTGTTACGTTCAACGAGCGGAAAACTCTTGTGCACGAGAATTTTTTTTCCATTTTTCCCTTTTCTTTTTTTTCTTTTTTTGTTCTACCTCTTCGTTCGCTGACTTCTCATTCGCCTTCTTTGGTTATTCGTCCAGAAAAACTACAAGATAGGGAATGGTCAATTTTTTTTTTCACACCTGGACGATTTTACCTTGATTTAAGATTTATATTAGAAATTTCTAAACAACCTTCCCGCGCTAGATCATTTATTTCTTTTTCTATTTTATTTTTCCCTCTAATTAATTTAATTATTTTACCACTTATCGTTAATAGAACTCGACACATTTCACACCCACCCTTTTATTTTATCTCGTTAATATAATATTTATCTAACTTTCGTTATCTTTCTTATTTTAATTTTTTTCAAATAATTTTTCAACATTTTCAAACTACTCTAAATTTTCGTTATATTCAACGAATATTCTTTATATTCAAAACCTAGAAAAAAATATAATTCTATTATCTCTATTTCCTATTGTAAACTCATTCTTTTGATCTCGAACTATAGTTGGTGTTCCACCATCGGTGTCGGTGTCGGTGTCGGTGTCGGCGTCAGCGTCGGCGGCAGCGGCCGAATGTCAAAAGTTAATATTGTTAAGAAATATGGGACAATAGTGAATGACCCACATACGTGTGTGTTGTCCCGAAGTAATATACGTATCTCATGTTTTTAAAGGTATATATGTAAGGAAGTATAAGTTGGCGAGTACGTAGGTAGAAATATAGATATAGGTAAGCATAATCCTATCTTCTATTCTATATATGTATGCATATGAGTGTATGCGTTTAGGTATTTACGTGAGTTAGCTAGTACGTTACGTTCTTTTCGTTTAGGCTCTTTCGAAGACTTTCATACATGACGGACTGTCGCTAAATGGGAAAGTAAATCTTAGCTAATGGAAGAGACATCGAATGTTTGATCAACGGAGTCTCTCTCTCCTGACCTACACCCTACAGTCGTTGACACTTCTCGTTCGAACTATGTACGTGCGTGTGAGTGTGTGTATGTTAAAAACTGAACGAAGTTGGTTGTTGAGAAGTACAAATTGCGTGCCTACGCTTATACTTTTAATTCCGTCTTCGATTCTTTCACATTTTTTATTTTTTTTTTAAATGTTTTTTACGAAGAGAAAGATCACAAGTTGTAAAAATCACAAAGAGAGGATTCTTCCTCATAGAAACAGAAAACGCGACTTTCATATCGTTGCTATACTAAAATATATATCTTACTTCGGAATACCAGGATACTTCGAAATCATCTCAGATAAATTTATTGATCGTATCGATCCATCGATCGATCATTCCTTTTGCATACATAGTTAAGTATGTGTTGTATAGAAATGTTGTGTTAAGCAAATATGTTACTCAGGTTTCTTCTTCTTCTTGTCTTCTTCCTTTCTATCTATATCTGAAACCCTCTCACCCTTTTCATTTATTGAGATTTTCGTAACGTAACACACTGTGTCACGGACCGTAAACGTTTTCGAGTTCACCATGAAAAACCGATAGTTTATGTGGTAATAATCGTTGTGGTTCGATTCGTTTCAAATCATTCCTCTCAATTCCTTCAGATTTCGATCTGTTTCTAACTTAGTGTTGTACTTTCGATTATACACGCTGTATATATATATTTATTCATTTTTTTTTTATAAGTATTATTATTCTAAATAAAATTACGATCTATCGTAAGAAAATGAAAAAAAATATCGTACAAATAATAGTATTAGATTATTGAAAAAAAGAGAATGAAATTGGAATATATTGAAATTTTATAATATTTCGTCAAATCTAATATAAAAATGAAAACTAGAATAAAAAGAAATCTTATCTAAAGAAATGTTAATTTAATTGAGAGAGTAAAATAGGAAGAAGCCACGAAAAAGAGAAAAATAAAATAAAAAATAATAGATTAAGGTCACTTATGAGATTTTTGTTAGATGATAACAAATATAAATGATATTTCTATCATTTTATACGTATCTAATATAAATTATTAAAATAAATACAAATTTTGTATTGTATCTCGTAGTTTGTATCATGGTTTATATTTATTTTGGATCATAATCAGCAATTGTTAACAACATTTGATCCAACACGATCAAAACAATATGTTCTAATTTTTTTTACTTGTCTAGCTTCCCAAACTTTGGATCATAGTTTGTAAATATTTTATTTAGTGTAAACGAAAAACAACTAATTAAATTAAAACAAATATTTATGTATATCAGATACAAACTAATCATTGTTAACAATAATAATAATAATAAAGTAAAATAAAAAGACAAATACAAAAGAAAAGAAAACGAATGATACAAACGTTTCAATCTTTAGAATTATTGTTAAATTTAAGTGTTGAATATCAAAGTTCTTCTTATTATTCTTCTTATTATTATTACGATAATTTGAAAGTACGTCAAAGAGTTTGAAATCTTCGAAGGATCGATTCTCGGCTTGGTCTCTCGGCCTTCGTTAAAACACGCGCAAAACTCACGGTATAATAAGCGTTCTCGATTATCGTCGCGATCCGTTCTCGAACGAAGACCGACACCGATGATGATGATAATGATAATGATGATGATCATCATCGTCAAGATCATCGAAGGGAAGGGATCATCATCATCATCGACGTTAGTTGAGTTGCGCGATCTTTTGCTTAAGAGAAAGAGAGCCGTGAGAATCGTAGCGACTTCTGGGCTGTCTTATTATAGTCATCTATATCTATATCTATATCTATATCTATATCTATATCTATATGTATATCTATATCTATCTCTCACTCACTCATTCATTCATTCATTCTCTGTTTTTCTCATTCTCATTCTCTTGATCAGCATAACTTAGGATGCTAACGATCAAAGCAAAAATTATTTTCCAACGTTCCAAAGGGAATCATATCGAAGGATGAGATATACCTATACCTTTCGTTTTCCTTTCTCGCGTTGACCTTCTCGATAAAACAGCCCCTCAACACCCTCACTTTTTCTCTCCCTCTCTTTCCATTCTATCTGTTTTTCTCTCTCTCTCTTTTTTTCTTTTTATGTTTCTTCACGTCGACGGAAAGAATCGCGTTGATTGACGATCTCGCAACGCCAAGATTCCTCTGAGGTTCAACGTACCTTCAAAGACTTTTTCTTATTATTCATTTTATTATACACGATAATCATTTAAAAGATCCGGATTCGACTGATATTTAATATATTAACAATTAATTACGATTGAAAATTATCTTTTTAATTTAATTAATTTTTTTTTCATGATTTTAACAACATTCGCTAGATTTTTAAGATTCAAACGTACCTCAAAAGATGTTTGATTTTTTCGTATTATTATACATTTAATTGTTCACGATAATCATAGAAAAGGAAATGGAGAAGATTTGATATTTTATGTTAACAATAATTACGATTGAAAATAATTGTATTAATTAAATTAATTATTGTTCACGATTTTAACAACATTTAGGAGATTCTAAAGGTTCAAACATATCTCAAAAGATTTGTTTTCTTATTATTCTTCTTATTCACTTAATTATTTACTATAATCATAGAAAAAATTTCTATTCGATTGATATTTAATATTAACAATAATTACGATTTAAATTAATCGTATTAATTATTTTTCACGATTTTAACAACATTTGCGAGATTCTTAACATTCAAACGTACCTCAAATGACTTTTTCTTATTCTTCTTCTTATTATTATTCTTCACTTAATTATTCACGATAATCAAATAAAAGATCTGGATTTCACTGATATTTAATATAACAATTAATTACGATTGAAAATAATCGTATTAATTAAATTAATTATTTGTCACGATTTTAACAACATCCGTGAGACTCATATGATAATTATTATCGTAATTGTAGTAGTCATAGTCGTAGTCTATAATAGTTGTCGTAGTCGTTGTCACATAGTCACTCGTCTAGGATTCTAACTTGATGAGAGTGTATTGCACAACACGATCCGGATGAAAGATTCCTTGCTCGTAGTGTAGTATCTTAAAATAAACTTCGAAGTATTCTCGAGTTGAAGAAGATGCGACGAAGTGAGTGAGTGAGTGAGTGAGTGAGTGAGTGACTCTCGCTTTAATCACAGTGGTCAAAGGTTGTTGTAATAGTAAAAAAAGACGTAAAAAATAAGAAAAGGAGAGAAAGAGAGAGAGAGAGAGAGGGAGAGAGAGAAGGGATAAATAGAAAGAGGGAGAAAGTACATAAACAAGATGTTCCCTTTAGCAACCCTCGAAGAAAATATTTGTCGTCTTATTTTCACAATATTTTTTTACGACTCTATCCCCACCAAAATTTTTCTATTATTTTCTCAGAAGAACTTTTTTACCGAATAGATCTAAAAAAGTAAAAATAACCGTTTCACAAAATGTTCGGAGAAAGTTCAGTTAATAAAAAAGAAATAGATAAAACTGCACGATACGATTAGTTTTTTAAGTCAAGGGTATTTCCAGTTAAGTATTACGGAACAACCTTTATTTTTTATGATCTCTAGATAAGTTGGTTAAAAAACTATACAAAAGAAAAAGAAGGAAAATACTTTCATTTCGTGAGTTATGTGTCGTCAACTTGGACTTTTTTATACGATGTTCCTTTATTTTTTAACTGCAACATGGTGAGAGGGTGTTGAAAACAAAAAGAAAAGAAAGGAAAGGAAGAAAGGAAGAAATGTTTCGTCCAAGTTTTTTAGTACGATGTTTTTTAGTGAGATATTTTTTACTAGTTCGTTCCGGTAACAGAATGGGTAAAAAGAAAGCCTTAAAAAAGTAGAGAAATGGGAGAGAACAAAACATTTTTCCGAAACATGGAAGATACTTTCTTGTCCCGTAAAAAAGTCGACTTTTTTAAATTCTTTTCCCGTAAAAAAGTCGACTTTTTTATATTTTCTCCCTTAAAAAAGTCCATCTTCCCCCAGGGTTTTTTTTATTCTACTAAACGACTATTATACACACACACAAAAAGAAAATCAAGTTATATTTTATCCGATTCTTTTTTTCTAACCTTGTCCATTGTATCGGGTCACATATTTTCTTTTGATTTTTTATTTTATTTTACGTCTTTTTCTTACTCTTTTAGCTAACGTAAGTTCTACTAAAAAACAGGTTGGTTTCATCAAGGTGATTTTTGACTTCATCAGGGACACTTTTTTTTTTGTAATAGTAAAGAATGAAAGTGCAGTTGCACAGAGCATACAAAAGTTGCCGACGGATAACGTTAATACCTCTAACATGATTCTAATGATAAATCTATTCTAATCTCATACATACACAAATTAATTTGTATAAGAAAAAAAAAACCGTTCTCTCGTGTTAAAAAATTTTCATCAAACGTTATTTTTTTATCAAACGAATAATAAAATGTTAAACACATAGGATTTATCTATCGTGTAAAATACAATGTTCGAATTAATGATAATTACTAACGTACGATTCTCGTAATACATAATATGATGATGATGATATCATAATATCTCATCTTCTTAAAACGGTGCGCGATCCAGTTCGCGGAGAGCAACTTCCGGTCTTTCGTAAAATGAAAGAAAACTAACCCATAAGAAGAGGAACGTAATGCAACGTTCCGCAACGCGTGATCCCGCAAACGGCCTTCGGCATCACAAAACGATGCACTACCGATATATATTCCCAACTTGCCGCCTCGTCGAATCGTATTATTAATTCTACCTTATCTTAAACTCGTATTCTACACGATGATCCGATATGCTCGATTAGAATCGTCAAGGAAACATTTTTATTTATTACGTGTATAACAATTATTGTTATTATTATTATTATGAAAAGTAATATTAAAATACGTTTATTTTATGATTTATATTCGATAGTCGAATTATATCATTAAATTCATCGTTATTTCTCTTATTATCATAATTACTCATAGAAATTCCGTATAGGATTATACGTATTACGTTTATCTACGAGTTTAGAATTATCTACTAATTTTTTTTTTTAAACGTATCATTAACCTATCACACAAATATTGAATTGTTTAGGAATATTTTACTTGCCAATTTATAAATAAGTAAATATATTTTTTTTTATTTCTAAATCAACACGCGAATTATTTCCAATTATTCGCAACATGCAAGATAATCAAATCTTATATAATAGTTGTTAATATAATATTATTTATAATGTTTAATAGAAAATTTAAACACGAATCTCTATTGATACTATTCATTTTCAACTACATTAGTTTAAAATTAGAATCTAATAGATAATCAAGAAAGTATGTTAGAGTAGTTATGATTTAAAGTTTCTGAAGAATCTTCGTACTTCGTTCGTATATTTTATACCATAAATGAAGAATGCGTTATTAAATAAAAAGAAAAAGAGATAGAGAGAGATATGAAAAAAGGGATAGAAAGAAGCGTTAGAATATAAATGTTCTCATCGTCCGTTTCCCCGTCGTAATAATATCTCGCTTCTATTCACAATCAGAACGGTGAGAATATCATACGCTTTCGATATCATTAAGATCATCGATAGATAAGAATCTACTCGATGTCTAGCGAATTAACTAATTGCTCCGATCCCCGGTGAGTTGAACTATCTGACTAACGAACAGATAGAGATAGATATAGAAATAAGATAGATAGATAGATAGATAGATAGATAGATAGAATGACTTAAAGGTCTCTTATCGGGCTCGTTACTTCGAGAACGTAATAACGTTTGAAATCCTGTCGAACCGTGACGACTTTCCTCCACCCTCCCCTCCCTCCCATAGATTGTCACGATCTAAGAAGATGAAGATGAAAAATAACGAAGACAAAGACTTCATCTTTGTCATTAGTCGTAGTAGTCGTTTGGCACGTCAACGACAAGTGCAAGTAGATGCACCTCGTACGAAGAATTACTAAATCTATCGTCACCTCTTTCTTTTTCTTTACCTTCCATCCCCTTTTCGATCGAGATCGTAGGAGTTGCATTCTAGGTTTTACACTATTACAATCAAACAACAAACTAATCAACCAATAATTCTACTTGCTGCATGCCACATAAATACCCGTCTTCATTCTTTACACTTTTTTTTTCCCCTTGTCTATTTTCTTCTTTTTTTTTTACATTCGATCAAAAGAAACGCACATTCTCCGCCTCCGCGTAGATTAATTAAATGTCAGGGCACGCTTGTTGTGTTATACAATGTCGTTCGCGAAGTTAAACACGAGATTATACCGTACCGATGTGCACGAAATTACGAATTCTTAACGTTTTACCTATATACATACATAATATACATACATACATATTATATGTATATATCTTTCTCTCTTTCTCTTTTACTAAAGAATTTCCTCATTCGACACGTACCTTGAAGAGCTTTGCGATGATTAATAGATCATCGATGTTGATGACATTCGATTTGCGTCCTTGTTTCATTCGAGTTTGTAACACTTTTTCATAAAGGATGATATTCCCATAGTCCTTCTTCTTCTCTTAATTCTTATCCTCCTCTTCTCTTTGTTGTTCTATTTTTTCTCTCTTCTTATACACTGCATATATCTTCTTCTATCTCACTTTCAAAAAAAAATCTATTAAAAGATGGGTGGACAAAAATTAGCACAGATTTAACTAAAAAGTCGAGTCACTTTGAGTAAAAAAATGTAAGAAAAAAATAACCAAAACTGGTGAGAGAGAAAAAAAATTTCTGTGAGAGCGAGAGAGAAAAATTTTAAACACACTGTCTTAAAAACTTTATCGTCCTTTCGATATCCAATGAAAAAAAAAATAATAACTCACTGTTATATCAACTGATAAATTCGCACGTGACGAAAGATTCGCGTAACACCACCGTTGTTGTTTATTTGTTTGTAATCCGTCGTGTTATTGGAATGTACGGAGGAAAAAAAGGTGAGTGGAAAAAAAAGGAAATGAATAAAAAAAGGAACAAAAATTAAAAATTGAATTTCCAGTTGAAGGTGTTATGATTGGGATATTGGATTAAATAAGATAGACAAAAATATAAATAAACACACAAATGACGAATAAACGATATTAACAAACAACGAGAGAACAAGTAGATAGATGATACTTGATCCGACGATGACCGTTAGGTGAATGACTTTGGATGGTAAGGGTGTCCACGTAGATTCTTGAATCGACCCCCACCACCAATGATTTTCTTTTGATCCCACTCTTTCGTTCGATCGTTCGTTTATTCGTTCGTTAGTTTGTAAGTTCTTTCGTAAATACGTACGTACGTTTGCTTTACTACTCGCTTACTATACGATAGCGCGCGCGTTTCTCGTAAGTATAGCTCGGAAGGGGCCTTATGGACACACTGTGTGCTGAGTCGGAGAAGCGTGCAGGGTCCATCCGCTCGGCGAGCACAGGTGGTGGGCTGCAGGACCTCTCTCGGATGCAATGGTGGGGGTAACTTCACACTGGAGGGATTCTATCTTTTAGTTAGGAGAAGGGATAGAAGGGAGGGGCTTCGCTACTTCTCTCCCTACTCTCTTTCTCTCACCTTCCCTTCTTCTTCTTATTCTTTTTTTTTATATCATTCTTTTTTCAAACACATATACATATATATATTACATCGTAATTTTATTTGATGTTATTTTCTTTTTTTTTTATAAACAACTATTATAATTTTTTATATTTATTTAATCCAATTAATTATTTATTTATAATAATACGTAATATAATTTTATTTTTTAAATTAACAAAAATTGAATAAATATCACACACTTGTATATATCTTTTTTTATTATTGTTTGTATAGTATTTGTCTGTTCAATCGGTTGATATATTTCGTAATAAAATTGTTAACGATAGTTCGAGGAAAAACATGATTAGTGTATTATATAGGAAAACGAAGTAACTATCCATAAGTAAGTTCATGTCCTCTCGATGAAATTGGTTTCTCGCTTCTACTTACTTAGTTGGAGAATAATTTCATGGGTGTACGTTTTGGTAAGACGGAACGTGGGAAAGTCTCATACGCTGGCAAGCATTACGCTTGACCTCCATACGCTACGGAATGACTTGCCTAAGGTCCTTTTATGTAACGTGATGCGTTTCTTAGTCTTCGTTTCTTCTTCCATTTCTTCTTTTTCTCTTATCGTCTATTTATCGTTATAGTCAAATCGATTTGATTCTTTGTAAAACAAAACAAAAAATAGAAAAATTCCTTATAATAAACTTTTGGACTGATTTTTATTTATTCGAAATATCATATAATGATATGTAGAATTTGTATTCCCAAGAAAAACACACACATATACACAAAAACACGCTTAAACGATAAGTTAACTGATTCTTTCGTAAGAATACGTTGAGTTGGTCAGTACATTAAAAGTCATTCTTGGTAATGTGTAGCTGATAGGATTCTTTTCATCGACCTTTTTCATACGTTTCTACAAAACGAAAACGCCTAATTACACTGATACCGGGCCACATTTTATCACGAAATTTTCGAACTATGTCGATTTCCTCTCTTTTCCATCATATGAAATTTATCGATAAGATAATCTAATTGTAATGTATCTCTTTATCCTAATATTCTCGTTCGTATCATTACCAAACACAAATAGTTTTCAGATGATTTATTTCACAATAATATCGTTATAATTTATTTTAAATGACCCTTAATATCTATTTTATCATTAATGGAAAAAATGTTTACTTATAGACGAAATTTCGAAAAATTTGTTGTACAATGATATATATATATATATCAGTTCATCGAATCAACCAATATTGAAAGTTTCTTTTTCAATTATAATTCAATTAAATATTATCAAAAGAAAGAAAGAAAGACAAAAAAAGTGAAACGCAATACATTTGTTCATTTTTTTATTTTCTTGGAACAAGGTTATGGAAAAGGGGGAAAGGGGGTTAGGGAAGAGGATAAAGAAATTATCGTAAATTTTAATAAAAATTTTATTCTTTATCTGTTTTACATACATATATATAATATATGATAATATTAATGTAATTGACATACATATTAAATATGTATATTGTAGAGTATAATTTTGAACAAGTAATATTTCGGTATTATAATACAACGATATTATTATCTCGAAGTTTAGAAATGTGCTGATAGAAAAAAAAAATGTCCTTAGGCTTTAAGGCGGGATAATTAGCAACGAAACGTCGTCCCAAGGAAGACGAGTAAGTTTCATTGCGATTTTGGCCTCAGGCGGTAAAGCAGTAATTAACTAAATGTTGCTATTAAAAACGATAATCGACTTACTATTCTACGTTTCTACATTTATTTTATTTTATTTTTTTATTCCACTCGACTATAATCTTTTTGAGAATAATATTGTCATTTTAGTCGAAAAAAACAAAAACATGAACGAGTGAGATAGAAGGGGTGAAGGAAAGGGGGTGTGGGAGGAAGAAACGAGATGGAAGAAAAAACCAAAGTAAATTTTAATGTATTTCAATCAAATTTCTTTATTATCTTTCATTCCCTCTAGGCTTTTTAAAATATAAATATCAATTAATATAAATCAAGCATTAACAAATATCGTTTTCTTAATGAGATAATTAGAAGATATGGGTTTACAATAAATTGATAAATATCAATGTGTTTTAATCAAATTTCTTCATTATCATTCTTGATTTTTATTCTTCTCTCTCTATTTTTTTTGAATAATATCGTATAAAATAAATCAAGTTTTAAACAAATATCGTTTCTTGTTAAACGAGATAATTTGAATGATATAAGTTTGAAATAAAAATCGATTTAACAAGAAAAAACATAAGTTAATTCGATTGTCGGCAAAATATTAACGGTAATTTCTTGTTTGGGCAGCTTCAAAATAAAAAAAAGAATAGAAATGTCGTCTCCTATGGTTTCGTATTAAACGAAGAGAGAATAAAAATAAAGGAAAGGATGACAGTTAGAAAGTGCAGTTTGGATTAATAGTCGAGCTATTCTTTTGCTAGAAAAGCAAAAGAAAAGAAAAAAGAAAGTAAGAAAAAAAATGATGAAAAAGTTTTCTCAAAGAATATCATTTAAAGGGTTTTCTTTAACGAAATATTAATAGACTATGACCCTTTTTTCAAGAATTCGTGTTTTCTGTTTTTTACCTGAGAAATTCAATTGTGTTATGTTATAGAATTTATAGTATTTTCAGAAAACAGAAAAAAAAAAGAAAACTAACGCAAAAGTGACTTTTTTACGAAACTAAAAGACATATAAAAAAGTTCAATATCAGTGAGACATGTTCCTTTTTTAGGGTAATACATTTTTTATTGCTTTTCTTTATCGCCGTTGTTTTTAAACAATACCGTTCGAACGATCTTGCCGATGTTATGTTATTTTTCTTTCGATAAAAAACTGTTGGCTGCTATAAAAAACAAAAATTGTATAAAGAACATCTTCCTTATTCTCATTTTTCCCTTTGAAAGTTCAATGTAAAAAAATAGGAAACAACTCTTAGGTCTATATAATCAGGTAAGAAAAGAAAAAAAAAGGTTAATAAAAATACAATAAAAAGATATAAAGAGAAAATATATATATAGATTCAACTCGATATCGAGAATAGGATAATAAAACGAATGCGTAGTTTGGTATCATTATGGTGACATAGCATAGCAATTAATGGGACATTAACGTTAATGAAATCTAAGCACTGGCTCAGATATACGAAACCATCATTAGCTTAGAAAACCATAAGATTTACACGTGTATTAGGAAACTTCCATTCTACCATTCTTTTTCTAAAACTTTTTAATTACATATAAATATTTTCATATTTCTAATATTTTTTCTATATCCAATTTCAAAGAAAAGTGTTTACGATTGTTCTATCCCTTTGCAAAAGTTTGACCTTACGAAATGTGGACCTTTTTTAACATGCAATATACTTAAACTTAAACATACATACATACACACACATATGGTAGTTAGAGAAACGAAATAGAAAGAAAATTTCAAACTCGATTTGCACACTTAGCAAGAACAACGACAAAAAAAAAGAAAAAAAAGAGTGGGGGATGAGGAAAGGGGGAAGGGGGTTAGATATACTACCTTCGTCGGTAATTACGTTCGGCTTCGATGAAAAGTAATTTCGCGATCCGTTCCATCCTGACCTTTCTTCAACTTTGTTGGTAGGCCATGCGTCGCTCGATACCAATCATTTTTCTAACGATGGGACTCTCTTCTGTAAGATAGATTGCATGAAAGTAAATCGATGATGTTTGAGGGGGGTTTTCTTTCTACTAGCACGCGACGATGTTTTAAATCGTTAATATCGTTCTCGTACCGCTAGGTGTCGCCACCAGTATCATCCACGATTATCCTGTAGAATCCTTAAATCCGATGATAAATATCCTTCGATACATTTTTAATTGTTAAACTAATATTTTTTTAATGAATATAATATATTAATATTATTCATGAAGATTCTGAAAAATCCTTTAATTTGACCACAACCTCAACCCCCTTCTTCATCCAACCATTGGTTGTTATTGTTCAATACATTTTTTAACGTTAAATTAATGTTTTATTAATGAATACGATATTATTGATGAATTAGTATTATTCATGAAGTTTGAAGAACTGAAGAACTTTTTAACTTGACGATACCTTCCTCCACCTATTCCATTTGTCAAATTAATCGTTTCTCAATTAGGACGATATGTATTATCGATGACGTGTATAATAATCGTTTTTAAATTTTTTGATTCATATTGAATAATGTTAATGAGAAGGTTGTAAATGAGAATATCAAAATTCTAATGCCTTTTACTTTTTAAATGTGATCTTAATATCTTTAGATAGCACTAAACTATTTTAACATAAGGGGAATGGACGAGAGGTGGGGAGATCTACTACTCTAATCATCAAACGTCTATTTCTACTACTCATTAAAATTCTCTAACGTTGAAATGGTATTGCACAATCATAAAAACGAAATAAATTTAGATTCTATCTACAGTTATATATTATTTTGAGTTTGATCTATATATATATATATATATATATAAATACTTTTAGATTTTTATTTAAGATTTTTTTTTTATTTGTTTTTGCAAAAATATTTGCAAAATCTGTGGATTAATAGAAATTTCGTAAATAACTTGGCTCGTTGGTCTAGGGGTATGATTCTCGCTTCGGGTGCGAGAGGTCCCGGGTTCAAATCCCGGACGAGCCCGACCGTAATCTATTTTTTTTTTCTATTATTTAAACAATAATATGTTCATTAGTTTCAATGTTGACATTATGAGATAGTTTTTTAACACTGTGAGATCAAATGATGCTTCTTAGTTTCAAATTGTAGCAAATGACGTCTATTTTTTTGGGGGTGGGGTAAAAAAGTGAATGACACAACTGTCACTTGAATTTCCTTTTATAATTTATTACTTATAGTAATAACGGAACATTTTTAAGAAAAGTGTGTAACATTTGTCATACTTATATTGTTTAATATAATTAGAAAAAAAAGCAATTTCAGCTATTATAAAAATATAAAAATAAAATCTTCCATGATACGTGGAAAGAGTGTAAAATTTCAACGTAGTACCATAAACAAATAACGTGGACATTAAAAAAAAAAACATCCAATTCCTAATTAGATAATTATTTGCTTTTTTTTAATACGACATTCTTGACTTTACCTGTGCAATCGTGCGTGTTTATCTCGTTCTCTTATAGTTTTTAGTCATTAATATATAATGAAGGGTCTTTGATAAAAAAAAAAAAAAAAAAACACCCAAAAAAAATACATAGTAATCTCAACTTTCCATTTGATCAATCTAACTGACGAGACGAGTTATCGTAGCCAAAAAAAAGAAGAAGAAGAAGTAGAAGAAGATGAATAAAAAAAGATAAAGAAAACATCTTACGAAATGTTGTAAGATGACATAACTAGTGCTAGTAAACGTTAGATGTAATTAATGTAAGAATAATATCTTGTTTTCACACGGTTGTGACGCCAATCATTTTCTTCGCAACCTTCTTTCTTTCTAAACATACGTAATACTACACGAATATTATATCTCGTTAATATCTCGATGAGCCAGAGCCCTTCCTGATGAGCCTCGAGCGAGGATCAACCTTCGGAATGGAAGACCAACTTTCTCTAATTCGTATCTCGTCTTCTTCTCTTTCTCTCTCTCTTTCTCTCCTTCTTGTTTTTCATCTTTTCTTTTTCTCTTTTACCTTAACCTTCATCTCCTTTTGTATATAACTCGTTTTATCTGTGTTTAGTATGAAACTTTTCTTTACCTTTTCTTTTTCTTTTGTTTTTCACTCGATATTTTATAACACTTATTATAATTACAATACATATTAGTATACATATATATATAATCAGTACTAGTATACTAATTAGTATACTATCATTTTTAGTATATATATATATATAATACATAAGAATTTAAACAAATATAATTTGTTGATTTTTTTTTTAAATTAAATTTTACCTCAACCTATTTTTTGTCGATATTGCTTATAATTGCAATATTTAATATTTTGTGAATTTAAATAGATTTTTTTCCTTTTTTTTCTTTTTTTGATAATATTCTACATAAATTTATTACAATATGTTAGATGTAAGAAATTTAAATAATTATTTGTATTATATTATTTTTTTATTAAACTTTTTTCTTATTTTTGTATCATACATAAAAATATTATATTTCATTATGTATTTGAATACGTTGTTGTTTTATCATTCGTTGAACTATTTTTCTTTTTTAAAATGTTTTTTTCCTTCTATCAATATCATACATAATTACAATATAATCGGTTATACGTGTAAGAATTTGAATAACTCATCTCGTCGTTCCTTTATTAAATGTTTCGTTTATTTTCTTCTGTCGACATCGTGTATAATTACGAATTTGAGTAACTCGTTTCTTCATAATTTTTATTGAACGTTTTTTCTTTTCCTTTTTTCTTCTTTTTTTTTTCTTCTCTCTGCCCTTCCATCGATATCACATACATAATTATTAAATCACTTGTAATAGGAAATCTTACGAAAAGAAAAGGACAAAAAATTAAGATGAAATATTTTATAATGGTAAAAAAAAAAAGAAGAAAAAGAAAGAAGAGAATGAAAAA
>NW_015148970.1:5073412-5096999 GCF_001465965.1 Polistes dominula
TATATGTATAATGACGTAAGGTACTCGAGTTTTTGAGGTACACTCGGTGTGATCGAGAATGATCGATTGTAGGTAGGTAACTCGTTAAATGATGACGCGAGTTCTGAAATCATCGAAAATTCTTCTTTACATTGAGTTTCTTAAAGGTTTAATCGAGCGCGTCAGATGTCCACGAGATAATCAAAACGAACGTTTCTTGTACGATCGGTAGATACACGTGTGTATTATGTATTAAGCACGTGCTTGTATCGTTTACGCATGAAAAGATAAAAATAAAAATAAAAAAGAAAGAAATAAATAGAAATAGAAATCTTTCCTCTCGAAATGAAGCTACGTAAAGATGAGATGTACCACGTAGAAAAGATAACTCTAAGCAAAAACTCGTTTCGAATCAAATCTGTCGTTTCTTCGTCTTGCCGCAAGGTCAACGTAAAAATTATAAATGTCAAATACATCGATATAACGAATATAAAAATTCGATAGTCAGATAAGACGAGCATTTATGAGTTCTTCTATATTAGTGAAACGTAAGAACGATTTCTATATTATAATTCGATTAAAACTCTCATTGTCGAAATTTCGATTTCTCTCTCACATATGTGTGTATGTGTGTGTTTACGATGATACCCAAAAAAAAATCAAATCAATACGATTATCGTTAAATTCAATTCATTATTTAAATTTATCTTAAATATTCGAATAATTTTATATTTACTTCGCATCTTCTACTATATGTATCTTTTTCTTTTCCTTATAATGTTTAATCGGAAGATTTGGAAATTTACTATTATACGGAATCAATAAATTAAGATTAAACGATCGACTCAAGCTCATTTCGGGTTCGATTTCGAATCGTTGAAAGATATTTGGGTATCTACACCAAATCACCGTTTAATTCGGGGCAAAAGTTTCGAAACTATTTATTTTTTTTTTTAAATTTACATTATACACTTGTAAAACATTGACAAGGGATAAAAGAAAGAGAGAGAGAGAGAACAAAATCATAATCATAAAAAAGTCAAGTATATTTATCATTGCAGTGTCGCGAGTCAACGTCATTCTCAACCTCAACCTCGTCCTCATCTTCTCGTAGTTGTCGTAAAAGTGAACGTTCTTTAAGAAATTATTTACACGTATATACATATATGTAGATATGTGTTGAGTTTATCCATTTAAGCGTGTCCCCCACATGTTACGAGTAATCTCATCATTTATTAATAAATCCGTACATAGTATTATCATGTCACACACAACATCGGTAAGAAAAATAGATGGTAAAAGTGATGCGTTTTCAATTTTTCTTTTTATTATACGAAGATGAAGAAAAAGAAGCTGAAGCTGAAGAAGAAGAAGAAGAAGAAGAACGATGAAGTAATACGTAATTAATAAAGGCACCGTTTTATTCTGATTTTTTATCGCGTATCTGACCGAGGCTACGCCGAGAGTAATTATATCTCCTCCTCCTCCTCCCACCCTCTCACCCCCGTTCTCCAAACGTTATTTGTAATCTTACGCATCACGATATACACAGACACGAGAGACAGGGTCGGCCGTAAAATTCTCAACGTGCAATTAGGGCCAAGTCGTTAATTTAGTTTTCTTCTTTCTTTCTTTCCTTTCTTTCTTTCTTTAGTGTGTCTATATTTTAGTTCGTGGGTCCTACATGGTATTATCGTTTTACGTCCTCGTCCTTTGTAGTATCCTTTAACATCATTCATAAGGATCAATACTTTGATTGAAAATTTCAAAGGACAACATTTTGTTAATCGAATATCTTCAAATTTTCTTCTTCTTTACAATCCTGTACATTTAATTCTTATCATTCATTTTAATTATTTGGTAAAGGTGTAAAGTGTAAAGGTTAATATATTTTAGGATGAAATTTTCTTTTTTTTTATATTATTGTTTATATAAATTTCATCTGCATTATATTATTATAATATTCTCATCATTTATAAAAATCAATACTTAAATAAAACATTTAATATACATTCGAACATTTAATATTTTCTTCTTCAATGCAAATCATTTTACCGTTTCGTTTTTAATATCTTGATCATTCATGAGTATCAAAATAATTTGACTTAAAAGTTTAAATGAATAAAAAATGTAAATAACAAAACGTATACGAACTGGATAATATGTTGGAATTTATAATATGGAATTTTCTTCTTCCTGGTAGTCTGTTGGTGGTTTGGACATGATGTAATCATTCGTAAGAGGATGCATTTGATGTATTCATATATATGTACATATGTATCACATATGATATATACGTAAGAGAGTTAGAGTTAGTGCCTTGTGGTCAGTTGCTCGTTTCGCGGCCACCTCTTTCAATTACTCGGGTCAGACTTTGAGGTCGAGATCTTGTTTGTGCATTACATTCTATATGAATTAATAATAGACAGATATCATATTTGCCGAATCATCATCGACCTTGATAACAAACCATCTTTTCATTTCAATAAGATTAAAAAATAAATTTATATTTATTTTCACGTGTAAGCTCGTATGTGACGAAGTTATTACATATGTGTATATATAGAATTACAAAAAAAAAAAAATATAAGTATTCTTTAGAGTTTAGTGTTTTTTATTTGATCATTTAAAAATCAAAAGAATTAAATTCCCCTTGTTAGTCAATTTGACCAATCTTATTATTTTTGTTATTTTTATTTGAAGTGTTCGTTGCAAAGTGACGTATTACAAACTTTCGTATAACGTTAGTGTAAGTTCGAAGAATATGGTCGATCGTTCAAAGTAGGGGAAGATCGTTAAGATAGGAGAAGAGAAAAGGATGAGCACCCATCAACGAGTTACTCTTCTCTCTGGACTTTATGTTACTTTCACCTTGTTCACCCGTGCTCACCTGTCTGTCAGCCATCCTTCGACCATATTATGTTAAGAGAGATATCCACGTTGATAGTGTACGTGTCTCTCTCTCTCTTTCTCTCTCTCTTTCTATATGTGCATATATACACATTTGTACTTCTACGTATTTCGCATAAGTATAGTACCAATGTATACATATATATCTATGTATTTATGAAATTTCCGTGATCTTTGTACGTACATTGGAAAATGACGAATTACTGTTAAAAAACATGTCGTGTATTAGGAATCTAAGAAAAAGATAAAGATAAATAAAGATAGGCATAAACGTTTTGATTTTAAACGTGAAGAATAAACGATGGTTCTCGTCCTCATTCTTGAAGAAATTTACGAAGAATAAGAATAAGAAGAAGAAAAGAAAGAAGAAGAAGGGAAAGAAGAGGGAGGGATAATTTGACGATAATAGGACGAACGTTCGTGGGTAATCCAGTACCCGGAGGACATCCAGAAGTTTCTCCAGCTTCATATCCAAAGAGGTGCGTGGATGAGGTAATGTGGGAGAGGTCGAGTTAGGTCGAGTGAGGTCGCGTGCGAGCCACGCATCCAGGAACACAGGATATACTCTTAGAGTCTCGATTAGAGGATGCATGATCTTGCTAGTAGTAGTTATAGTAGTAGTAGTAATAGTTGTAATAGTAGTAGTACAACTTTGATCGAAACTACTGCGAGGGGTTTTTTTTTTTAAACAATTTTTTTAGATTTTTTAATTTTGATTTTTCATTTGGTTAAATTATTTTTTTGTTTGTAGTTTTATTATTATTGAATGTTAATTATTTTATTTGGGGGTGGGCACAGGAATAACTTTATTTAAAAGGTTGTATTTATAAATAATTAAATATATAAATATGTAGTAGTAGAAAGATGAAAAGTAATACGAGTTTAATATGATATTAAAATTTTCTATTAATATTTTTGTCATAATCGTTACGTATCATATTTTATTACCCAACTGTCCTCATATTGATATTTTGATTTTTTTCGAAACTTATTCATAATCGTAGAATTATTTTAAACAGTACTTTGTATACGTAATTTAATATATATATATACGTGAAAATGTAATATGAATAACCCGTTTCGATATAAAATATTTTAAAATTAGTACGTGCAATACTACCATCATAGATTATTAATATATAAATCTAGAAAACAAGTGTCAATATAGAAAAGAAGCAATTTATAAAACCTACAGTTGGTTCAATATTATTTATATGAAATATCTCGTCTGATTTAATAATAATTATTCTCTTTAATAGTTACAACAGATGGATACCAAATAAAATATAAAAATGTTAACAAAAAAAAAATAACTTGATGCTTAACTCGAATAAATATGAAGTAATATTAATATTAGGTGCATGTATGATGGTAAGGAAAACGTTAGGGTTAAGCGATGACCATATGTCAAAGCATACGAGAAAGATGGAAAAATCATCGAATATATATAATACATGTATGTGTATGTGTGTAGGTAACGTTTACGGAGGACGACTATGACGATGATGGCGATGACGATGACGATGATGACGACCAGTTTCGTGATTTACGCAAAGTAATCTCATTACGGGTCGTGTCGCTCGTTAACGTCTCTCGTCTTTGCGTTTCCTTCTTGCAACCAAGAAAAAGAAAAAAACAAAAAGAAAATATCAGAGAACGTTCAGGGAGAAAGAATATCCGCGTATAACGTGTTATGGCAACGCGTTCCATGGATAGATTCATGCATTCTTTCGATAATGCTTATGCGAATGATACGTATTTATCTCGTTGAAAGACTCCTTTTACACTTTAACGTTTTATTACGTTTATCAAATTACAGATATAAGAAATAATTAAAGGAAGATATACATATTATTTTACACGTATTATTTGTATGTATCTCATAATAATTATTAATAATGTATGCAAAATATATATATACGATGTATTATGCATCATGTTTAACATATTGTATATTATAATTAAATATAAAATGTAGCTTCTTGTAATATCATTTTCGATAATTACGAAAAGTCGGCAAGTATTCTGAATAAAGAAAGGAAGAAATAAATAAAATAAAATAAAATTAAAAAAACGAAACATTTAAAAGCACCGAATGATTTTCGACCGGATAATGGACGTTCGATCGAACACGGTGATAAATAACGTTGTTTAAAGTATCTTCTGCTTTAAGAAGATACGAACGACGAAGATGCTTTTCCCCACTTTTGATTTGTGACGTTATTTGAAACGACGACGTTTCTTCTTCTTTTTCTTCTTATACGAGACGATCCTGCTGCAACAAGGAGAGGCTCGTATTTTATATACGTGGAAAGTTATTGTAAACGTGAAAATTCAGGTGGCTGTACTAAAATAAACTAAATAATTAAATAAATTTTAAAATAAATACAAAATAATACAAAAAAAGGGAAACATTGAAAAAATAAGTTAAAGTAAGAAGACACAAGAAAAAAAAAATAAAGGAAACGATTACTGTTTTAACTGTTGTTGGTTGGTCCATCGCATTCAAACGTCGTGTTCCGTACGAGAAAACAAAGTGAAAGGTGTTCGCCTTCTTCCTTCACCTCCTCCACCACCTCCTCCCCCTCTTCTTCTTCTTATTTTTCTTTTTTCTTTTTCTTTTTCTTTTTCTCTCTGTCGTCACTATGTTTCCCTCTTTCCCCTCCTTTACCTCCCATCACCCCTCCCAATCTTTCTTTCTTTTTCTTTCTTATCCATTCGTTTTCCACGTCTTATCTTACACCGATATCTCGTTCGACGATCACCACCACCACCACCACCATCATCATCATCATCATCATCATCATCATCATCATCATCATCATCATCATTATCATCATCATCATCATCATCATCATCGGTGAAGTCTCCGTGCGATTATATGGCCTATGAATCATGAAACGAGGATGTGGCCACGTTTAAAAGCTCGCGCGAGAGTTAATTGAAACTTTTATTCGTAATTACGGCACACTTCGTCACACACATACACACACATATATAGAAAAACACAAATAAGATAGAACATATGTGTATGTGGTATGTTACTTTAACAAAGTAATGTGTCTCTTATATTTTTTCTTTTAGTTCAAAACATTTTTATATTTTCGAATAACTTCCGTGTGTGATTATTTATGAGTATTACTATCAAACTATATATGTGTGTGTGTGTGTGTGTGTGTATTCGGATTATTTTATTCCCATTTTTGATTTGTTTTATCGATTATCAGTGAACAATAATTTTCTACAATGTTTTTGGAGTAACTTAACGTAAAGTGTATAAAAAGTTCTCCAATAAAATAAAAGCAAAAATTAAAAAAAAAAAAAAATACATCCACACGAGATAGAGAGAGAGAGTGTGTGTGTAGTATACATGACATCTAATTAACGTTCCAAACGAGTTACAAGTTATTATACGGATTTCGCACTTTGACCGATCACCACGGTCAAAGGTGAGAGTGAGACTCCTTCGATGTTATATATAGGGTGTTTCTTAATAAATGGTTTTCAATCTTGAGAAAATATATACATATAGACAGAATATTCAATATATGTTCATATTATATTATACAATAATCTATTCTTAAATCAGACTGATAATTTTCTAATAAAAATTAATATAATCAACTCATCACATAGATAATATTTAATTTACAATTTTATTTTTTTTAATTTTATTTTTTTAATTAATATCAGTTCGAGATATTGGAGTATTCATATTTGTTCGTATAAATTTAGAAACACTCCCTATATATCAAATGGAATAGTTCGTGGCGAAGGTTTGCTATGAAAGAAAAGAAAATAAAATAAAAGAAAGAAAGAGAGAGAGAGAGAGAAAGAGAAAGAGAGAGAGAGAGAGAAAGAGAAAGAGAGAGATAGAGAGAGAAATAGAAATATGTATAAAGAAAGACGGAAGGAAGGTAGAAGCAACCCTCGATGAGGTCTTCATCGGTACCGAGTACGACATTGAGGAATATTCTCTCTTGTATTCGAAAGGAAAGGTTGCTTCACCAAGCTCTAATCGTTTCTATCCTCGTTATTACGAGCATACCAAAACTCCAGACACTATTTAACGTGCGTGCATATTCATATGAGTGAAATAAACATAAAAAAAGGAAATATTTACAAAAAAGAAAGAGAAAGAGAGAGAAAGAGAGAAATTGATAGTGAAAGTAAAAGGGTAAAAAAGAGAACAGAGAACAAAATAAAGGGGGTAGGAAAAACACATAAAAAAGATTTATAGAATGAAATAATAAAAAAGAATAAGAAAAAAGAGAGAGGGGGAAACGAAAGTAGGGGGAGGGGGGGGGAGAAAGAAAAAGAACTTAAAGGTAAATTACAGAAAAATAGAAAGAGAGAAAGAAAATCAGTGGACGTTGTAGGAAGAGAGGAAGATAAATGGAATCTTAGAAAAATAAAGAGAGAGAGAGAGAGGGCAAATGAAAGTGGGAGGAGGGGGTGGGTAAGAAAAAGAACATAAACATAAATTAAAGAAAGAAAAATAAAGAAAATTAGGGGAAGTTGTAAGAAGAGAAGAAGATAAAAGGGAATCTTAAAGAGAGTGGGGGAGTAAAAGATAGAGAGAGAGAGTGGGAGAGATGAATAAAAGGAAAGAAAAAGAAGGGAAGAGTCTTCATTAGCATACGCGTATACACATCGTGCTCGTCATTAGCTCACGCGCGATTAATAATGGTGTCTGGGGGGGTTAAGAATCGACGCTTAGCTCTTTATAGCACGCGCACGCTCATACTACTAACACTCATGCTCACGTTCACGTTCATGTTCATGTTCATGTTCACGCTCTCTCACGCAAGAAAGAGAGGGAGCGTGTTCTCTCTTCGCAAGCTCGTTTCGTTCTGCTAATTAGATCGTTGCGTCTTAACGCGCGTGTAAGCGGTACACACGCTCGCTAATATTTCAATTATGTTAGCGAGAATAGCGTTCTAGAACAGTGATAATTAATAACTCTCTTTTCAATGGGGAAAGAAAGAAAGAAAGAAAGAAAGAGATAGATAGATAGAAAGAGAAAAGAATAAGGAAGGATTTACTTCTTTTTTTTTCTTCTCTGTCTAACTTGTTTTATTTTTCTTATTTCCTTCTTCTTCTTCTTCTTCTTCTTCTTCTTCTTCTTCTTCTTCGTATCTTCTAGCTGTGGTGTGATTTATAAATAACAACGATTTAGCTTTGGTTGATGGAGTTATTTAAAAGGATTACAATGTGATATATATGTATATTATTTAAGTATAATAAGTATATATATATAAATATAAATATTATGTATTATAAATTAATATTGTATTATCATATATAATATTGTATTATTTTGTTATTAATGGGGTAGATATAATATGACGGAATTTATATTTTTTTTTATTTGTATTTTTATTTATAATTTTTTAATTGAAAACTTGTCCCATTTTTAGTTTACTTATTATTAGAATAATTAATGAATTATAAAATATTTTTCAGTTATGAAATATTCAATTTTATATTCGTGTAAAAACTACTTGAAGAATATTCAGATGTTTTGATCTATTTAACAAAATATTCTTAGTATAAACTTTCTTTATGTTTATGTTGTTGCGGTTGACTTTTATCGTTCTTCCTGGAAACATCGTATAAGGAATATATAAATGTCTACGTTGAAAAATATTTTCACATTTTGATCTAAAATTTCTTGGAAAAAATGACTAGTTCTCTATGTTCTTAAAAAAAAGAAAAAAAGAAAAACAATAATAATACGGTTAAGTTATACAACGAGTAAAATTGATACAATTCATTCTCCTGTGAAATACTCTTGAATGAAAACATCATAGTCGAGGTGTAGAAGATAAATTGTTTTAAAAGTCAAGATCGGAATAGATGAATAATGGGTTACACGGATACGTATCTTTATCGTGATTTTTTATTAAAAAAAAAAAAAAGGAAAAAAAATTACATACAAAATTACGAGGTATTTAATCGAAGAGATAGAACTTCAAACGATCGTATTGTTCTTAAATCGTTTCTTACGCAAGTATTCATTGCGATTCTCATTCATTTTGATGCAGATAACGTAATTGCTAAGGAAGATTGCATTTTTGTTGTTCGTACAATTAAGTACCATTGAATATTTAGTAGAAATTTGTTCTAACTTAAGAAACAAAAAATAATATATTAATCAAATACTCTAATTATTTTATTATTCAAATTTAAATAGGGGTGTGTACATACATTTTTTAACAGATTATTTTATATAAGTAAAAATATAGTATTTTTAATATTTATTTTTTAATTGAATCATTTAAAAGACCGTATAATATATTTTTTATATTTTTTTGAAAAAAGTATAATACATTATTACAATTTTGTTGACAAAATTGGTAAATATTTTATATATTTGTACAAAATAAAACATAAAAAAAAATCCAATACTATTATATAAGTATATACAAATTTTGATAATATAAATATAAATATAAGTAAAAATTAAAAATATTATATAATATAAATTTAAATTAAAATTGAAAATTTAATATAATACAAATATAAATAAAAATTAAAAATATAATATAATATAAATATAAATCTAATTGTAAATTAAAATTAAAAATATAATATAATATAAATATAAATCTAATTGTAAATTAAAATTAAAAATATAATATAATATAAATGTAAATCTAATTGCAAATTAAAATTAAAAATATAATATAATATAAATCTAAATCTAAATTAAAATTATATATAAAAATATAATATATTATATATTAATATAAATAAAAATTAAAAATTATAATATAAATATAAATATAAATAAATTATTTTTGTAATAGTAACACTAATATGTCTTGTTGGTGTTGTTGATTGGATGTTGAATAAAAGAAGCTTTTCTAGTACCTTAAGAAGGACTTTAATCGGGGCATTAAGGTACCGATAGCGATGCACGGTAGCTTAAACTGCACGGGGTTAGCCTAACCGATCTCTCGCACGCGATCCTCACCCATCGACGTGATTTACTTTCCTATCCCACGGGATATTACGAGTAAGACGAAGTTCCTCGTTGCTTGCCTAAGCGCGACACCAACGGAGATATATTCTTAACATTAATCTTTAACGTTAAAAGGGAACGCGATACACCAGAGACGATTTATTAGGTACATTAACGTTTCGTGAAAACGTATAAACGTTTGCCGCATCCATCGATCAAAAAACCCCCCATACATAGATGCAAGTATTACTTCGGGGTGTTTTAATGTAAGTGATCTATCGATGATTTATCGAGAAATTTCAAACGCACGAAGATAGTACAAAAAAAAAAACGATTTAAAAGATTAAAAAGATAATTTTTGTGTGTATATAAATAGAATTTTATAATAAAATAAAATAATAAAATAAATTGTTATTAGAAAAATAATATAGAACAAATATTTCAATTTGCATATATATAAATATTTTTTAATAAAATGAAATATTAATAAATTAAAATTAAAATAAAATACTTCTTTCCTTTTTTTTTTTAAATTTCATTCATTATACAAAGACGTATTTTAAATAAAATAAGGATACATGTTAATTATCATAACATTATAGTACACCTTTATGTTAGAAACACATGGACGAATTTCAATCGAATATTTATGTTATTTTTTTTACTAAATTCTTATCATATTCTCTTTCTCTTTCGATACGGAACTTTAAGGTCCATTTACTTAGACCGTTACGAGAAGTTAGTGTTCAACATCATTGGCTGTTATAATCATTTATAATCGTCTTCTTCTTTCTCCTTCAAGAAATTGCGTTTTAATTATTAGTCATCGCATTAACCCTTGCGATCTCGTAGGCATGCACGCACGTATGCACGCACGTATGAATACAGGTGCGCGTGCCCTCTTCTTCGGCGTAGGCGTACGTTGTACTATACGTTATGCGTTAAAGGTTCTTCTTGAAGGAAGAAGATCTTTATTATTTCGCGGTTTAAAGGATTTCTTACGAGACGACGTGATGAGCTTTCGTCGAGATTTTAAATTAAATCGTTGATCGTGCAGATCGTTTCTTCCTATCTATATTTCTCTTTCTATTTTTCATTTTCTTTTTGTTTTTCTTTATCTTTCTAGCGTTTTCTTTAGATTTAGATAGGAAGTACAAGAAAGCGTGAGAATGTTTGAGAGAGTTGAAAATTTCTATTTCTATGACGGTCGAAGAAAGATTTTCGCCTAAGTACAATGAATTACGACTCGTTAAATTTACGATCGGTTTTATTGGCTTTTCGCACTGCCGTTATTATTGGGTTGGTAGTATTGAGAATAACGCATTAAGAAAGAGACGTAAAAATTGTTAGAATGATAGTGGAAAGTTCGAATAAATTTATACAAATGTTTTTTAGTCTGGTCAAAAAATGGTTTCTGCCCTTTACCACATTTTTCTAAATATTTACTAATAATATTAATTAATTAATATTTATAATATTTAGAGAAATGGTAAAGGGCAGAAACCCCTTTTAAATAATATTAATTTTAATATTATTAATTATATATTAATATTTTTGATTTATTTTTATTTTATTCTCATTCGTGTATCTTGTATCCAATTATTTACGAATTTTCAATGCTAGTAACCCCTAAATTTTATAATATTTTAACTTATAATACATTATTTAATAACTTATATATTTCTTTTTAATTATATATTAAAAGTTTTAAATATTATCAATAATCAAAACTATAATTTGATTTTGTTATGATTAAATAACGAATTGAAAAAATTGCGATGCATAATAAATTAAATTTTAGAATAAAATAATAAATATAATGTATAATATAATAAAATAATAAATAAAATATATATAAAAATAATAATATAATAAATAATAAATAAATATAAATAAAATATATATAAAAATAATAATATAATAAAATAATAAATATAATCAGTGATCCAAAAAACAAAAAGGATTATTTTATTTAAAAAATTAAACTCAATAACAAGAATATATATAGTACCTTCCAAATATTTGACACTTCTACCATGATGACTTAGAAAATATGATGTTCGAATATTAACGTGCAAGATTTACATCACAGATAAAATAAAAAATTCAAGCATGAGTTTGATGATCGTTCGAAGTAATTTGGCTTATGTTAGTACACGTTAGTAGTTGTCGCAATGGTTAAGGAAAAAAGTTACAAAAAAAATACTAAGAAAAACGTGAAGGGTGGGAGGTTACGGGGAGGGTTAGGGGAAGATCGCATTGCGAAGATCTTCTTTAAAGTGACGGTGCGGTGGGACAGAGAGGTATAAAGAAGCGACCGTCCGGTTTCTTGTCGGCAATTACACGATCATTGAATCCACTAACCGTCGCCTGTCTTAAACAGGTCGCCGATAAACGCCCACGCGATTGCGAGATCTCTTCGTGCGGGGTACCGTCGTCTCCTACTTCCGAGTCACAAGCCAAGGATAACACATTGATACAACTTACTATGTGTATATTCTAATGTGTAATATGAACATCTATCTAAAAAAATGTTTACAATAATTTGATTATTTATTTTTCATTTTTAATTTACCCTTTTTTTTGTTCGAATGTCCATTGAAAAGTAATCTACTTTGCAACTAGAATGAAACTTCAATCATTTATGAACCAATTTCGTATTAATAGTATTAATTAATATTAATATTTAATTAATTTAATTAATATTAATTTAATAATAATTAATAATATATTTAATATATAATATATTTATATATATGTATTTGTATATTTTATATGGGGTTGCTTTGTGTACGTTTGAAATATTACTGTATAAGAATAAACCTAAATATTTGGTCATTTACGGTAACATATAAATATATTATTAATATTCTATTTCTTTTTTGTTGGTATCAGATAATTAGAGATAATTAATGATGATAATAATTCAGGATTAAATTCATTTTTTCTTTCGACAACAAATGTAAATGACTTCGATTTGTTTGTTTTTTTCTTTATATTTATAAGAATTATATTAAAATTATATTTGTTTAAAAAAAAGAAAAAAAAGATACATAGATGAAATTTTGAAGAAAGAAATGAATAAGATGATACAAAAAAAGAAAATGGTAGTTCAAATTGTTAAAGAAGAAAGAGGAAAGAATGAAGAAGGGACACGAGCCCCGTTTAGAAGGCGAAAAAGGACTCTACGAGTTTAGGGTCATGGTGGTCCGTGTCGATGCAAATGCAAATGAGATAGTGTCGGCCCATATAGAAGGCGAGTATAGTGGATCGCATTAATCAAGCTGTTCCACACACATACACATATACATTTGAAATTACTCTTTTTTTAGGGTGACCGCTCTTCTTAGTTTTTTAGCCCAAGCTTATGCTAAAAGTGGTTCGGTTGGTTCATATTTTTTATCACTGTTTTACCTTAGGATTGTTAATTTGAACACAACTTGTTACTTTTTATAAAAATATTTTATAATTTTAAATATAAACGTACTGGAATTTTTTTTTATGTTATTTTTAGTGATAATAGAAAGAATAAATTTAAAAAAAAAAATATGAATGTAAAATAAATAGAAAATAATGATTGTTTAAAATAATTAATTTACATCGTAGAAGATACATTGTTTTACACTTACCAAACTAACGTGTTTTTCTAGTTTTCAGTTAATTCTGAATTTTTTTTTGAAGTTTCTTTCCTTTCATCTCTCTCTTTCTATCCTTCAAACGGGAGCGTTTCGAATATTATCGCGAATTCCGAATTTACTACGACCGGTTTCGATAGAACGAGTCTGTTCACGAATAATAGCCGTGATCCGAGAGAAACTCGAAATAGAACTTTACGAAGGACTTTTTTCTCATTTCTTTCTATCTCTCTCTCTCTCTCTCTCTATATATATATATATATATAAATATATATCTTTCTTTAATTCATTCTTTGGAAAATAACTTGGCGTATTCTTTTATCTCGAATTTTTGTAACGATTTGTTACAACTGTCTGTGATCCGAGGGTCAAATAATCAACGTCGTTTCGAACTGGTCTTTGGAAAGATGTTTCTTTTATTTTTTTTCTTCTTTTGCTCGATTAATCGAACTGCGAAATCTTTTTTTTGAATTCTTTTTATAAACGCCGAACTTAGAATTATCAATTTCCATCAGACCAATCAAATTGATTAGCTGCGAAATATATTTTGGATACAGTTTACGTGTAACATTGAGAAAAGATTGATAAAATAAAAGCGAAATAAGATAAATAGATAAATTTAATGTTTTAGAATGCTATTATTATTATTATTATTATTATTATTATTATTATTACGGAACATTTTTTCAATTTAATGTCATAAATTTGAACAATTTTTCAATCAAATTTTGAAGCCAGGTCATGTGATGATCAATTTGATAAGTTTGTTGTTTTTGCTAATACTAGAGCTATCACAATTTAATGTATTCTCATATATATCAGTCAAAATGATTTGTTAGGGTATATCTAGGTACAAATATAGATACCTAGATAATTTAAAAAATAAAAAAGAAGAGTTAGGAAACGAATAAATTAAAGATATATATCTAAGATGTGACAATATAAAAATAACGATAATGTAAATAAAGTTTAATTGATAAAAAAAACCAATATAAAATTGTTAATTCTAGCGTAGTAAATCGTAATAAAGATGCTAACAGACAGTTTAGAATATAGTTAGTATGTTGTGCGATGTTCGAGGATAAAGTGCATACTTATCCGTTTTACCGTTCCGATTGGAACACAGCCTAATTGGATTTCAAAAGTTTCCATTTCGTGGCACGTCTCTTGCTTAGTTTGCACCATTCTCTGGAAAAGCACTTTCACCCTCTTCTTCTCGAATTCCATCGTCGTTCAATTTACCACTTAGTAGTAGTTGTTGTTATTGTTCTCTTTGTCTTGTCTGGTTCATCATTAAACGTATTTAACTGATCGTACGATTTAAAATACTCTCACGATTGATTTCCATGAAAATCGATTAACCCTCGTTTCTCAGTTTAATCCTTCAACAGGTTTCTTGTGTTGTTTGCATAAAAAAAAAAGAAAGAAATTATTTTGATCTCAAAATTATATTATCTTTACTTTTCTTTTTCTAATTTCTTGTTCTTTTCTTTTCATGTAAGGTTGTTATTAATTTTATTCCATAAAACGTGAGGGGGGGGGATTATTTTGGTTGTGTGTTTTACTTTTCAAGAGAATCTTTTTAAAATCTCACGACTAATTGGATTTTAAACGTTTCCCTTTTACCTCTTAAAACAGTAATCGTCGTACACCTTTATGAAATTTGGTAACATAGTAGAATGTAAGTCAGACAGGTTGTACTTATTGGGAGCTCGTATTATTCGGCGCCAGTTAAAAAACACTCACAAAAAAACCCTATCTCTCTTTCTCCTTAAATTTTGCAAAAATTGAGCCCATGTAATGTGTATCAAGAGCAAACGAACTCTTCCGGAATTCTTAATATGGTATAAAGGTGAACGTTCTTATATGTACCGGTAAACCCAGTGGAAGAATAATTCTTCGTGAATGGCTTGTCGTAGTCGTCGTCATCTTCTCATCGTCTCAACCGTTTGCTTGCTTGGTTGGTTGGTTGCTCTTGAAATCAGAGGGAAGAGAAAATGATGCTTTAACGAAGCAATAACGTAAGTTCAAAGAAAAGGGTAACGGGCTTTGATATTTTACCAAATGAAAGCTTCTATCTTTCCTTTTTCCCTCATTGGTTTAACGGGTTTTAAGTGAAAAACAACTACGATGAATTTTACTCGATTTTAAATCGAACACAAGGTAGGAATTTCCTATATCTTTTAATGTGTTACGATGAATTGAAGAAGAAATATGAAGGAAGATAGAAAAAAAATTAAGAAACAAAGGTTGAACCGTATTACCTGTGCTATATCGTTGTTGTACGAATAACGAGTATTATACTTACAAGGATTAAGTATCTTTGCGATCGTAATCGTCGAGGACGTTTATAAGAGTAATTTTAAATTCAAGAAGACACGCAGTGATCCATCGTCGAAAGTCATCGTTGTAGTTGTTTTTTCTCTCTTTCTTTCTTTCTTTGTCTTCTCGAACTTGTCCTTGAAAAATTTACCGTAGGCGGAAGTTGACGAATTAGATTTGCTTTCTGCCATGAGTCTACGAGAAAACAGATAAGATTAAGATTGCGTAATGAAATAGTCCTTACGTATCCTATTTTAATTCGTACGTTCGTTTCTTAAAGCTCGTTTTGTACAAAACCAGTATGCGTGGGTGTTGGTTTATCTTTCCCATAAAATAAGATCGAAATTCTTCTACTCGAATATCTGATATAAAAATATAAAATATTTTTGCATAAATTTGTTCGCATAACTTTTGCATATTTGATCAACAATTTTTATTAATTAAAACAATTTAACATTGTTGTTTGGTCGCCGGATGTAGCAATAAAAGAATCGTATTCATTTTATATATTTTTTTTTCTTTTTACTTTAACGTCATCTTAGAAGAGTTTGGTAAATATTCGAAAAATAAAGAATACTATTTAAATATCATCTTCATAAATAAAGATTAATTTTATCTCAAAGCGAGAAATCAAATTCGTGGTAAGACGTAATTCGCGTGCAACCTCTTATCCATATGGAATTTTTTTTTTTTTTTTTTTTTGAATATAGAACTAATCACAGTGTAGTAGGAATCGTTCCACATTGTCGCCGAGTTTGTAATTACGTGTCGTGCTAACAGGAAATGATACTCCACTTTTTTAACGTCAAGCGTATACACTTTTCTCTCTCTATCTCTCTTATACAATTGACATAATTCGAACACAATTTCGTATTTCGTGTATATATATTTTTATTTTGAACATAAGAAAATAAAATAAAAAAATAAGAAATGAAAAAATGACACCAAGAATAACGAGAAGTGAGAGGAGGGTTAAAGTGGCAGTGGTAAAGGGAAAGGGAAGAAAGGAAGGAAGAAAGAAAAAATTAAAAAAAATAAAAAGGAAATTGTGACAGTGGAAGATGTAAACGGAAATCGTTCCTAATGCGCCGACACCCGCGTGCATCTTTTTAAACTCTTGATGCATCTCTTTCTCTTTCTCTCATTTCTTTATCGAGCATACTCATGCACACACCGATCACCCATTCATTCGATGCAACTCACGAAATCCGGTTGTCCAAACGAGCCATTGTGTTCGAACGACCCCGAAATACACTCGCTTTCTTTGATAAAGAAATGGACACGATGAACGTTTTGTTGGTAGTAACTTTTGTGTATATAATACGTTTAAAATAGTGTTAGAGAATATTTGTTTGGGGGAAATCTTTTATACGTGTCTTCATCCACATTGGTCAACAAAAATTGCTTACATTTGTGTCCAGTCGATTGGAATTATAATTAAGTTTTTTAGTCATATATATATATATATATATTTTGTTCTTTGTTTTTTATTTTTAATCAGATAAAATGATAATTCGTATAGAAAATTGATTTTGTTCATTTTTGTTAAAACGTATTCGTATAAATTATTTTCTAATTATTATATACGATTATATTTATATATATATATTAATATATACGATTAATATTAATTAATTTTAATTTATTATTATTATTATTATTATTATTATTATTATTATTATTATTATTATTATTATTATTATTATTATTATTATTATTATGTTAATATATATATATATATATATATATATATATATATGTAATTATTACAATATTAATAATATATTTTTTAATTAATTATTAATAAAATTTTTAATATTTAAAAATATATTATAATGATATATTTAATTAAATATAATAATAATATTAATTATAATAATATGTATAATTATTTTTTATAATTATATTATTATATTTATAATAAATAATTGTAAAATTGTAAAATTATATATAATATAATTGTTATAATAGATGTTTAGAATAAATATATAGTAAAACATACACATCACACACACAAAATAATTCTTATATATAATATAAAATTTATGAATGAATCCCTAATATAAATATATAATAAAATATAGAATAATTTTTATAGGAAATTTTTAAAAAACTTGAAAATTTAATCCAATTCGTACACCAACCATTGTCGTAATATAAAAAGAAAAGAAAATTTTCGAGCAACCAACGAACTTAGGCACGCACGCATGCATGCACGCATGCACGAGACCTATGGTAGTATGCAAATGTACGTGAAAAGGGCATAAAGAAGAATGCTGAACGATAAAATAAATCTACAGAAGAAAGACTCACGCGATTTGGCGCGAGTTCGATTTACATTAAGTAACATAGTATTAGTAGTATTAATAGTAATAGTAGTAGTAGTAGTAGTAGTAGCAGTAGTAGTAGTAGTAGTAGTAGTAGTAGTAGTAGTAGTAGTAGTAGTAGTAGTAGTAGTAGTAGTTAGTAATAGTTGCACGATGAAACTTTATGGTTGCTATTAAGACGCAAGGAAGGGGAGAAAGGTGATGGTGTTGGTGATGGTGGTTTGGTGGTGGTGGTGGTAGATGGAAGCCGATAAAGACGTTGCACGAGAAAAAGAGAAAAATTAGAAGGGATGAAGGAAAGGTCTGGGGTGAGGCTGAGGGAGAGAGGGATCCTTTTCAAAGATCGCTCGAAGGGTCGGCAAAGAAAGACTTAAGGCAACCCTTTAGACGATCCAGAAAGAAAGAGAGAGACAGATTCGTGTGTCTAGTATTATTATTATTATTCTTATTCTTCTTTTCTATCTTCTTCTTCTCTTCTTCTTATTTTTCTTTTCTTTTTTATCTAACGTTCGGCGTTATTCAGGATTAGAAAGGATTTGTGTGTTTCTGAAATTCGTTGTAAGACGAGATTATTATTAGGATAAATAATCATTCGATATTAATATTTATAAAGAGGGTAAGGGAAGGGGGTAGTTTGTTAGAATTTTAAGAATATCTACTTACGAATATTCAATAAAAATATTTTATAAATTAATCCTATTTCGTGTTTCCTTTTCTTCCATTTTTTTTTCAACGATTGAAATCAACGCAGAATCCGACGAATAATTGTTCGAATAAAAATGTATAAATTTTAAATAATAAAATACAAAAATTTTCGTAGTCATAATGAAACCAAATTTTTACTAATTGCAAAAGTCAAACTGAATAATAGTAAAAATAAAAAAATAAAAGTGCAACAACAGCTTTGTCTTGATATATTCAACTGGTTAGTTGGAAGACGATTATCGTTAATAAGCCGGACTAAGGGTGGAGGGTTAGGGGGTTAGGGAGAAATTTCTTTTTTTGATTTTTAACGGGAGCACAAGCTTACGAAGGATCTTTCGCGAGAATTAATGCGTTCTGAGGGGGATTTTGCTGTGCCGCACCACCGTTCTTTATTTTGACAGAGAAATATTTATAACTATATTTCTGGTGCTGTTCGAGACACGAAAGAGCAAAGAGAAAGAGAAAGAATCCTTCTCTTCTCTTCTATTTCTCTCCTTCTTCCTTCAAATAAAAACAAAAAAAAAACCAAAAGGCTGCTTTAAATCCGATTCAGGTCACTTTATGCAAAACAGCAGCGTGCAGAGCAAGCTTTGCATAGCATTTGACGCAACGACAAGCCCCGAAAAAAGGGAAAGGGAAAGATAGAAGTTAGAGGATAAGAGAAGTTGGTGCATACGTGAAATAATATTCCGACACCTTCGTTTAACCACGAAAGTCATGCCGATGACAACCTAAGATATATAACACAAATTTATATTCAAATCCAATGATGATGATGATGATGATGATGATGATGATGATGATATACATGCATAACCATTATAATGTCGGACATGTATCGATTCTTGTCGATATTATGATTTATATCAAAGCACATTGAAAATATTCAGTTGTTGTCGTCATTGAATCTTATATCGATTTGACCATAGAGTCCCTTGTAAGACCTTTACCCATTTGCATACCCAAGCAATATAATACACGTATGTATGTATATAATATATGTATGAATGTATGAATGTATGAATGTATGAATGTATGAATATGAAAGAGAGAGTTGATCGTTTTATATTCGTGAAATTTTATTTGAAACATTGGTATATATAAGGTGTTACGAGGAATAATTATTTTATTTTTATTTTTAACACTAGATTTACGAATTGAGCCAATTTGACTCATTGAACATTTGATTATTTTATATATTTATAAAATTTAAATACTATTTTTTGAAAACTTATTGGTTTTTAGTTACGTAATGAAATATACGTAAATATTAGTTCAATTCCTTTACTCAATCCTTTATTCAAACAATGTTATTACGTCATTAAAAAATAATGAACAAAACATCCGTAAATCTAGTGTTAATTATGGTAAGGGAAAGTGTAATTAATATAATATTAAATTAATTTGTATATATATATATATATATATATATATATATATATATATTACTACTGTAATACTAACTATATTACTACTATATTACTATTACTATATATCTATTAGTATGGTTATTAAGTATTTATGTGGTTTTTAATTTTTAATTTGTTTTATTAATTTATGGACATATCTAATATTAACATAATAATTTTAATATAATAACTTTATAAAGATATTAATAAACTTACAGAGATTCCAATATTCGTATCTATTATATATCCATAAATAAATAATATAAATAACTTTAATAGTTTAGTTAAAGTATGAAAAAACACATTGTTCAATAAGAGATTATCTACGTATATTAATTATTTTGTTATTTTTTAATGTACATAAATATCAAAAGATTTAAAATCCATCTCTCACTTTCTTGTACCATACAATCATAATACAATTACAAAAAAAAAAAAAATAAAAAAGAATATCAAATCATTGTTAGTTTTTCGAATCATCTATTGCCACCGCGATAGATCGTTTCAAACTTATATTATTTTATTATTATCTTTTCTCTTATTCTCTTTCTATTATTTGAAAAAGAATAACAAAAACTAAAAAAGGGTTGAGAAGAGTAGTCGGCAGGTAGATCGCCGATAGGTAGAAACCTCTCTTCTCCTTCTTCTTCTTCCCTGTCGCACTTTAAATAGAGAAGAGGGAAGAAAAAGGGTCGGTGGAATCCCTGGCACTGCTAGATGACCGGTTAAAGGTCCAGATATCCTGCGAAAGAAGAGAGAAACTAGTTTCGTCCTCTTTGTCCCTTTTCCTTTCACGGCCACCCTCATTGAGCCCTTTCTCCCTTCTCTTCCTCTAGAGATATATTCTCTCTCTTTCTCTTTTGCTATGCTCGCTTTCGCGACCGCAAAACTCGTCCCGGATTCTCCCGTGCTAATCGACTTAGGTGGGTAAGTATATCCCGTGAGTAATATCATCACATTAACCTCGGGACACCGTCGGTTGCGCGCATAAATAGAATCGTCTTTGCCCTCGCGAACGCGATCTTGGGATTCCCCCACCCCCTCCTCCCTAGCCACCTCTGCCTTTCCTTCTTTTACCTTTCCTACTATTTCTTTCCTTTCTTCCTTCCTTCTTTCTTTATTTCCTACCATCTCTGTCTTTTTCTCTTTCTTTTCTTAACGGGGGTTAATATAAATGCGCTTGAGCGCACGTGCACCACCACCACCAGCATCACCACTAGCACCACCATCACCATCACTATTCGAATCATTCCCTTTTTCGTCCTCTCTTTCTTGCTTTTGTTTTATTTTTTTCTTTTTTTTTCTTTTTACTTTTTCTTCTTATGGTTAGTTCGCCTTCAGATTGATACTTTGCACTCGCGTGTGGTCCAAACTCGCACAGATTTTTCTTATTCCTCCCCTACTATTTCTTTGATCTTTTATATGTTCTTCTTATTTTTATATCTTGTTTTGAATGTATTTGTATTGGAAATTAGTATCTAGATATTTTGTAATTTTCCTTTTCATTATATATATATATGATATCATTTATGGTTATTTTTTAATATTATATTTTATTTGTTCGTCTAACTATAGAATTATATTTATTTCGTTGAGAGTTTTATAGATTATTAATTATTTGGTGGGATTCAAATTTATGCAATAAATTTAAAATTAAAAATTTTAAATTACAATCTCATTTCAATCCTACAATTAAATTAAAATAAATTTTACATTTATTTAAAATATATATATATATATAATAAAAATTTATAATATATAATTTTTTTATTAAATTTATAATAAATAAAATATATATAATATAAAATGTATAATAAAAATTGTACAATTAAATTTAATTAATGTAAAATTTAATTTAATTTAATTATAAATTTATTAAATGAAATACTATTAAATCTTAATTGTAGGATTGAAATGAAAATTGAAACAAAATTTGATTTATCAAAATAATAATAGGAGAACTTTTAAAAAAATTACAAAATATTTAAAGTAACATTAACATTTTCAATAACACCATTGTATTTTTTTTACATAACCTTAGAATAACATTTACAAATCCAATATACAACCCGATATACCTGAAATCGATCCTAAATAAATAAAAACGAAGAAAACTATTATACCTTGGACTATAATAATAATAATATTTTTTTACAGAACCTATATAATAGTTTCAATTTTACAACAGGTATATATAACATTTGAAAAGAAATATTTTCCAAACGGTAGTTTTGATCCCTTTTTTGGTAAATAATAGAAATATTTGATATATTTTTCTATTTGTCTGTTCAGTTTGTTCTATCATTTAGGATCTTTTTTTCTATTACGTGCTTAAAATGATCGAATCTCTTAACGAAGATCGATCGAAAGTTAACGTTAATGCTATCACCTTTAAAAATGTAACTCACGGAATCGGTACACTTGCGCCTTTCCAAACGAATGATAATTGTATACTTACTTACATGTTTTTCCACGATCGTAGACAGAGACTATGTACATATATTTAAGCTAAACAGTAAGTCTTTCTACGTGACGAACGCGTTTCCCAGTTTCATCGCTTTGATTTTTCAACGATCGCTTTCTCCGACCTGTTCTTTTCTATAAATACCTATAGAAAACGTTAATTGCGTTAAGAATATAAGATTAGATTACTATCTTTTTTACTATTTCCTCATAAAATCAGCACAATCTCTATTTGTCTTTCTATTATATCTATAATATTATTTAAATATTTCCCATTTATTATTTTTATTTAATCAAGGGCAGTGCCATATATATGAAGTATTTTAGTTTAATTAAAATTCCCCCCCTCCCAAAAAAAAATCATATTAAGGCCATCGAACAACGTTGTTTTCTTTTTTTCTAGAACTGTAACGAAATTGGCAATGACAACTAAACGCTATTTTCCCATCATAAATAATTTATACCTGATTTACTTATATAGTAATTAACCCCTTCAACAGCAAGCATTTTGAAAAAAAAACGGCCAAAAAAAGTCTTTTTTTTTCATAAAAGCATAGTTGAGAACATTGTTTTGACAAAAAAATTAAAAAAATCATGTGTGTAGATCACACGTGTTAGAAGTGAAACCTTCAAAAATCTACGTTTCAAGAAAATGAGACGAATGCACAGTTTCAATAGTAAGATAATTGTAGGATTTATTTATTATAATATTATTACTATATATAATAAAGGTCACCGGTATGGTCTCTGGGTGGAATAGCTGATAAAAAGTGCACTTTTCACAATTCAAGTAATAAAAACGGAATGCTGAATGCGATAGTTATAAATAGTCACCAAAATGGTAGAATGTTTATCAAAGGAAATATAATT
>NW_015148970.1:5097169-5108230 GCF_001465965.1 Polistes dominula
TGGACTGAACGAAGGTTCTGGTAAAATGCAATGAAAGATCTAATAAAGATATTTTCTAGAAATGTTTTTTCAACTCTGTAGCCTACCACACTTCGAGACCCATATTATTTATAACATATCTCGTCTTTATTCTTTGGACCACAAACTTATCTTTCTAAATACTCTTATCTAAATAAAGATCTGAACAACGAAAAATCTAAAAAATGCATTGAATCGTATCGCTCTCTCAGTTTATCGAACAGTGTACACTACGAGTCTCAAATTTAGGCCCCGTCGTAAGCTCCACCGATTCACGCTGGGCGTTCAACATCTTAAAAATGTTTTTATTTTATTGAAAAAGAGGAGGAGACCGAGAATAGGAAAAACTGTATAACTATATTTCGTTTCATTCTCTCGCAGGCTCAATTCTATGCGTTTGTCTCTTTTTCTCTCATTATTTAGTATAGCAGCCGTTTCATAACCTCGTTACATAGCTCCGTTTCCTACCGTTCGTGTTTATTTACTTTTCAGGTCACTCCCATTCTAAAGAAGTTGTCACTTAAAAAATACAGAAATAATCAATATTTTTATGTTAATTTTGGATTTTGTTCTATGGAAAAAGTTTATATTTAATTAATAAATAAATAATTGTTGTGTGTGTGTGTAGCTTGTAAATGATAAATATCAATAAAACGATTCTTTTTCTTTGCTTTCACATTCTTATTTTCAATTTTCTATTATATTTGAGTGTAAAAAATCATAGAAATAAAAAATAATACGCCGCTTGAGTTAACTCGAGCGTGCGGAAATCGGCCGGTTTTGGGCGCTCGAGTTAACTCGAGCGTGCTGCTGAAGGGGTTAATTACTTATATTCATTTATTTTATTTGTTTTAATAATAATAATTTAATTAAAGTTTTTTTATTTTAATTTTTTAGTTTTTTTTTTTTAGTATGTGTATAGTATCTATCTCACCCATAAAATTTTAGTTTTTTATATTCATTAAAATTTAATAATAAAAAACAATATTTATTACTAATAAAGTACTTATTAATATCGAAGTAAATATATATCTATTTTTGTTAATTGTTTTTAACTTTTTTATTAAAAAGTTGTACCTTTAAATTTACTCGAATAATAATTTGCAATCATTATTTTAAAAAACAAAAACCCTAAATCTTGATCATAAAGTTAACTCAATCCTAGTTGTTAAACCCATTTCTTGAGAAAACATATTTCTTCTTATAATAAATATTTCAAAACCCCCTGAAATATAATTACAATTATTTTCAACCCTCTTCTATTTAAGAAGAAGTTTTCGACCAATGTGGTGTGTTTTTCTTAAAAAAAAAAAAATAGAAGAAGAGAAGAAATAGAAATAGTAAATTAGAATCGATCTTCCGGAATTAGTAGTTCATAGATCTATCTATCTATCTATCTAGTTTCTACGATCTCTAACATCTCATACGAGTTAGCCAAAGGATGATTCATAGGTTTCTCATGCACGGCTTTTCTACCGTCGCGTCGGAGGCACGTCCCACGTATATAAGAGTACGTAGATATTGTGATATATCTCTCTGTGTGTGTACATATGTGTGTACGAGTCAGTTTTACTCGCGAGCATTGCGAGCTAGTAACGTTTAACACGTGCAAACGCTACAAAATGGTGCGTGGAGGAAACGATGTGGTAATTCTCTTCGATGCACCTTCGCACCTTTCTGACTCTTCGCTATATGGATAAAGAATTTTAATTTTTTTTATTTAGTTCATACCGCGCGCGCGCGCGCACTCTTGCTGCCTCTCACCTGGCAATTAATGGAAAGAGATGAGTCATCTGGGACGAATAACTTATTTCGATCATAAACTGAATGCACTTTGCATTTTTCAATTATTCATAATTACAACGTTGGAATATTTATTTTCAATTAAATATCCAGATATAATTATGAATATATTCATTATTACAATTGTACGATTTTGTGATACTTGATTTCAATATTTTGTTATTTTATTGTAATCTAATTATTTTCAAACAAATTTATTTGATTATTTTAGCAACAATGTGTTTAATGTACATTTTACAAAAATTAATTCTTCTTTAATATTTACTTAATAATGTGAAAAGATTTCTGTAAATTACAAACACAAGAAAAAGAAAGATTTGTTTTTTTGCAACATTGTTAAACCTTTCGATTTTAGAACAGTGTTAAATGAAAATAAATTGATCAAAATTGAATGTCTTAATTTTGTATAGAGTTTTCTTGATGAGTCAAAGAAATTAGAATTAGAATAATAAGAATAAGAATGAGAAGTCAAATAATAAGAATAAGAATAACAATAAAAAGAAGACTACGAATGAAAGACATCAATGGCGAACCCAGGAGCGGAGGATCCCGAGACAATGGGCGTCAGATTGCGCAAGATCTGCTTCCGGTCTCGAGTTTGCGATGTATTCCCTGTAGAGGAGGTACGAAGAAGGAGTGTTGCAATCCTGGCGAAGGCAGGATGTCGACGAGGCTGCCTGGTGCACGGTTCTCTGCCCATGCTGATCCTGATTCCTCTTTCTGTCTTGTACTCCCACTCCAACCCCCGTTTCGCGTATAACATCGAGTTCTTCCTTCTCTTTAATCTTATTCCTTACATTTTCAATTATTATTTGCACAGTAACTGCAACAAGTATTCCCAAGGACATTACGAGTATAAAAAATAATATATTAATTATAATTATATTAAATATAAAGTATCATAGTTATACATATGTGTTAGTTTATACATATGTGTTATAGTTTATGGTAGTAGATTAATTTTAAATTAGAAAAATAGGATATAAATAATTCCATAATTTATTTGGTATAATATAAATAATTATAATTTTATTATTTATAGCAATATATACAATTTTTCTTTTACTAAAGTTTAAATATAATTTAAAATAATAATTTTTGACATTTCTACATTGTCATAATAATAATTATAAACGTCATCAACATAAATATATTGAGTCAATTAAAATTGTAATAGATTGTTTCTACAACAAAACAGGAAAAGTATTATAGATGATCTTAAATTAGATTGAAAGAGTAAGTTAAAATGGTAACGATACTTTTACTCGCTCGAGAAGTCCTTAGTTGGCGGAAGTTAGAAGTTAGGAGAAGGGGGAAGGAGGGGTTACGTTTCCGGCGACAGAATCGACAAGGACGAGAAGGGACCTCGCGCTAGATGCATCCTTCGCTGCACAAGCTAGCGGTTTCTTTTACGTGCCGCTAACGCTAGATAGAAAACGGAACTTCTCGGCTGTTGAGCACGAGTTTTCTACCTGGCAACCCGTGCGACCTGTCGCGTTGATAGGACATCAAGTAACGTTAGTATACACGAGTAACCAAGATTTTTGTAATTGCTATCAATAAGAACGGTAAAGGTACATTTATTAAGAAAAAAAAAAAAATAATCAAAATAACCGAGTGTTCATTCCTAGTAAAGCAATGCAACTTTGTTGCTGCACACACTTGTGGATACGCGAAGATCTAAATTTATTTTATTATTATACGATTATTTATTAGATAAAAAAAAACCTATAGCATGCTGGATAATAATTTTTCCTACCAAAAAGAAGATTGATTTAATAAAAAAAATTTGTATTACGAAAGATCAATAATCAAATCCTATGATAAAACTAAAACAAAATTATCTTTATTGGTAAATCTTTACGGATAAAAAAAAACAATTTAAAAAGAACAATATTTTGAATGATCGTTGAAGCAACACATGCACACACACACACACACACTATAATCTGAAAATACTTCCCCGAAATCTCGTAAAGATTCTGACTATAAGAATGACTGAATGACTATGACTTGAAACTGTTTCTCTTAAAGGTTTCTTCTCACCGTAAAATCTTTCTATCTTTCTCTTTCTGAGACGGTTTAAAAGGGTAGTGGGAGGGGTGGGGGAGGAGAGGGACCACCTACGTTTTTCTTCAACTGATCGACGCCAAGAGTAAAGGTGAGGTGAGGAGAGGAAAGGAAAGATATCTTGGGCGCAGAAAGCTTACACCCGAGACGTAGTTTCTGACAGACCCGCGAGAGAAGGCCCACGTTTTTCGTATTCATGTATGCGGCCACGCCCCGGTAGTGCAGTACTGGGCCCAACTTCTTGCCCCACGGTGTCTGGTCTACTTCATTAGCGCGGCTCCGAAGCTTGTGCATGCTCTCTTACCAACAACTTTACATACCCACTGATGGAAGAACTGAATAAGGTTACCTGTAACATCCAATGTTATATTAAACATTATAACTTCTATTTTTACGTTGAAAGTAGGCTGGTCTAGTTTTCTTAATAGACAATTCAAATCTGATGATGATCATGATGATGATGATGTTCTATTATGTCTAATTTTTAAATTGAAAATATTTTAAAGTATCATCCAGGTAGATTTGGTTTTATTGATTAAGGGTTCATTCTGGTTTATACGCCGAAAAAAAGGCTATTTTCACGATTTTTTTTTAGGCTTTGTAGGATACATATACATATGAAAGTTGTTGGGTATGATAAATACACTCTAGAAGTACGAGAAAAAAATTTTTTTTATTGTTTTTAACATTTTTTGACATTCAAAATGGCTGACAAACGTGAATCCTTCAAAAGTAGGTATGCTTTTGGCGGGCATTGAAATTTGAGAACAATTGATTTAAAACACAAAAATTAAACGGTTTTAAATTCAGTATGACAATGGCTATCGGGTATGCTAAAACTATCAATTTTTATGAAAACAAAACAAAATGACGGCCATTTTTCGAAAAAATCGTTGATTTTTTTCGCACTTTTTTGTAAAAAACAAATAGTAAAAATTAATATTTTGACTTGGTTATAGCATGCGAAATAGCCATTCATGTTTAGAGTATGTGGTTAAAATTTCAGAATGATCGGTTGAGTAGTTTCGGAGATATCATGCCCGCCAACCGAAAAAACGTTGTTTCGAGAAAAACACGTTTAAAGTTTCTTTTAACAAATTTTTAAAAAGTCTGACTTTACCTTATTCTGCGATGCCTGCACCATACAGTATGTCTTCTGCTTCTTCAAAATACTCATTTTCTTCCACTCTAGCCTTTTTTCGTTGTGTCCTGGCCTCTATCAAAGATTCTCCGCTCAAACGATTGGCTGAGCGCACACGCGTGTTGTCGCGGTTCGTAGCGTAATTGACTGCGATAGAACTAAGTTTTATCTTCAAAACGTGCATTATTTTCAGTATTGGATCAAAACCTTCGTTGAATATACAAGCTGCCAATTTAAAAGCTATTTCAACAATTTTTTTTACCATTAAATAGGTGTTTAGGCACCATAGCCCAAACGCATTTGTTGAAGCACTCATTATTATTTTAAATGTGTGGCCACCTAAACATCTTTCAAGTAATTCTGTTTTTGTCAGGTCAATATCAAGCATTTGTTTTTTGCTGCTATATTCATGCAGAGACATTTCCACTTACACCATCGCAGATGGTTTGTCTCCTCTATCTGTAATATCTCTATGTGTTTGGGTCGCAAAATAATATACTTAAACTGCTCGGATCGTTCTAAAATTTTTGTATGATAATTCTACATATGTCTACTTTCGAAAAATGCCAAAAAAAAAATTATTTTTTCAAAATGATAAACCAGAATGAACCCTTAAGTTAATGTAAGTTAAATTAAGTACTGTGATTCATAGAAATTTGATTAGTAATCTAAAGTTTATTTATTATTTTAATATAGGTAGATTTCTTATAGCAGGGTTGATAGGTTCCTAGAAAACACCGTATTGCGTGAAACCGTGTTATATGTAACCCAAAGTTCATTATTCCTTCGTGCTATTATATTATATAAATATTTTATATTATATATTTTATATTAAATATATAAATATTATAACTATATAACTATAATTTAGTTTTAAAATAGATTAAACCAAAATCTATTTTAAGTGCACACAATTGCATCTATTTAGCTATGCTAAGATTAAATTAACAAAGCAGATATATAAAAAGAAACAAATATATAATAATTCCAATATTAAATAAAAAATTATCTATAATATATTTTCTAATAAATAATTTAATTTATTTATCAATTCACACACATATTAACATTTATTAACAAAACTAGATACTAAAGATATTCAGAGATAGAAATCAGTACACATGAAAGTTTGATGATGAATATTTTTTGAACGCTTAATTTAATCGCCAAAACCTAAGATACCAATTTTATAGAGCAGTTAATTTCCTACAAAAATTTGTATTGTGCACTTTTTAATTGTCATTTATTGTCGAGTTATAAAATTCATAAACAAAAATGAAATTTGTCTAAAAATCATCAAATTTACATTTTCAATATCATTCAAATGGTGAGGTTTACGGAAAAAATATAAGATACCCCTTTTTTGTAGAGAATTAAATTTCCTAAAAAATTTGTCTATAACATTTTTCTGTACAATCAATAAATAATGAGGTATGAATTTTAATCTATTGGACTGAAAAAAAAATAAAAAACTGCGATGCGGAGGATTTTCCTATTAAAATTAAGAGCTCATATTTGGTGAGAATTGTTTTAAGGTGTCTAGCAACCCATTTTTCCGTGTCACTTGTAAAAAAAAAAAATAATTGATTTTTTTGACCCACCCTAATATATATATATATTATGAACAATCATAACGATATCTAATTGCATCAGTTCTATTGCAAGATTGGTCATCGAATAAGGTAAAAAAAGAAGATCGTGGAGGAGGGGGAAGGAGAAGGGGGAAGAAGAAGAAGAAGATCTGGACACGGCGTGCCAGGCATGCCGGCGTGTCGACCTGGAGATTAATGGTGCTTTAATAACGTTAATTGAAGCCCTTAGAAGAATCGATACGGCTCCGATCCGACCGGTATCGTTTCGAGATACCGATCGATCTTATGATAAATAGTCAGCGGCACTGCGGGCGACCGTTCCAACGCCTTCGCCTTCGCCCTCAAGATGCACTGATCGAGAGCCCTCTGCCCTTCGACTTTGACTATCTCTTTCTTTCATTCTTTTATTTCTTTCATTTCTTTTTTGTTTCTTCTTCTTTTATTTCTCTTGCTCTCTTTTTATCCTTTCCCTTTGTTTTTCTTTTTCTTTTTACCGCCCACGGTATTAAAAATATTTGTATCTCTTCTACAATACGATTTAATATTTTTTTTTATCTTTGATATATTTTATTGTAAGATTTTATTTTCATATTGTTAAAACATAGTTGAATTTTATAGGTTTTCTTTTTTGTAGAATTTTTATTTGATATAAAAATCTTGTAAAATATTATTGTCAAGTAAACAAAGTAAAGTATTGTCAAGTACGTAACATCTCACACTTATCTTTCTATAAATAAATACATCTTTTAATGACCTATATACTACTATACATACACATACACTATCACAGTATAAGCTTCTATAATCAGAAGTATTATGATTTTAATAAATAATTCATATTTAAGAATAAAGAAAAATTGAAAAAAATATGACGTCAAGTAATAGTTGAAATTCGGCAAAAAAATAGAGAAATAAAAAATTGTAGGATCACGACCATGACCCGAGGCAGCTTGTAATAGACCAAACAACAATAGACAATAGTGATCCCATGCTCCACATACGCAAAGCATAGTAGGCACGCGCTTTGCACGCGACGTTAGGTTCTTTCACGAGAAGTCAGGTATATATATATATATATATATATAATAGAAGATGGTAAAAGTGTTGTCGCTAATTGTCATCATGGCGCAACTCATTGTCCATGGATTAATCGTTATGAGAAAAACTAGTCGGTATATACTCGTACTCGAATCTACGGATTCTTGTTGCAATTGTTACACGGCCTTTTACAATTTGGTGTCGCTGAGCCTAATTGTAAACGTACACGCGCATCTTCTTCTTCATCTCTTCTTATTCCTTTTCTTTTTCAAATTGTATAGAACCCATGAAACTAATTGTGAACCAAGTAATTATAAGGTATAGTCAATTTAGGATTCGTTCTTTTTTATTTTGATGATTGAGTAACAACGAACATTAAATGTCATTTGTTAACAAATTTTATTTTACATTTAATTTGTTTAATTATAAATCATTTCACAATTATTTTCTATGTAATTTAATATTCAGTAATTATTTATTGATTTAAATGATTTCAAATTATTATGTATGCCAGGATAATTTTATGTCTGATTGTATACATTTTTTATTCTAAAATATCACAATGGAATATATCAGGAAAAGAAAAAGTGAAGAAGATGTTTAAGAAAGATAGGTTTCGGTTTTATCTTACACAAATATTTTTAAATAGATTATTATAAATCTTGTAGAGTAATTCTGTTGATTATTCAAAGATCACGTATTACATAAAAGATTTGATAGATTTAAAATTAGTATCTATGACAGTTAATATTACGTTTAGAATATTACAAGGAAGTGTTTAAGAGAAAGTGATTATAGGTATACCCAAAAGTGTAACAAGAAACAATAGAATTAGGGGAAAGAAAAATGAAAGAAGAAGAAGAAGAAAAAGGATAAGAAGAAGAACAAGAAGTAATTTGTACTGACTAAGACTCGTATAGGTTTTAGATAGTCTGAAAAACGAATAGGTGGGTAGGTGGTAGGAAGAGGTAGGTAGTAGATGAACCGACACGTCGAATAGATAGATAGATAGATGGATAGATAGCTAGCTAGATAGATAAATAGATAGATCTATCTACGTAGGTAGTCGACTTGCTCCTCCCTACGTGTACTCCGCTTTACAACTAACATGTACATATGCATTTAAACACATATGCATATAAATATCTCTATGCACTGATGTGATATGCATGTATGATATATACAGGTATCTATCTTCTGTATATCCTTTTCTCGCGCACGTGCATACCAGCCGTGAAATCGATTATCGTTCCTAGCTAGTAAAGGAAAGCGAAGAAAATGATTTGCATCGAATCTTTGCTTCACTACAGATATAATTATCCTATCTTTCTCGCTCCATTTCTAAAACACGTTTGGAATATTAACAGAAGGAAAATTACTTGTCTTGATAGTATCGATCCGTAGGCGAGATAGATCGACTACAATTGTTATTCCATTTTAATTATATATCATTGATCATTAATTGAATGAAATATTATCTAATACATCGAAAATATCTCAAACATTTGATATGTGGGTCATGATTAGGAAGAATGTAATTCAATATCTTATTTTTTTGTCTATGCATATTTTATTGAAATAAATCGAAAGAGAAAGAGAAACATTTTATTGATCACAATGTTTTTACGAATATTTATTATACTAATACTTTATTATTCATAACTACGAAATGTACATACAATACAAGTACGAATCTCGAGGACGATTGAAATGTAAACATACATACACTCAGGATCCAACATCGTTGACATTTCCTTACAGTATACTATCTTAGATTATACTGGTAACATCGTAATAGAGATAGCTCGTAAGAAAAAAAAAATATCTGTCTTGCCGCATATAAGACACGTGGATTCGATAGTGGACGGCTACCATTTCGAAATCTTGTATCCTTCTCTCTCTCTCTCTCTCTCTCTCTCTCTCTCTCTTACACTTAACGCGAATATATGTATCCATCGAACGAAGAGAGAGAGAGAGAGAGAGAGAGAGAAAGAATAGAAAAAGAATAAAAAAAATCTTTTTCGTTAGTGTTGGAAAGTTTGTAATAGTCTTTAAGAATCATAAGGAAAATGTCAGCTAGGATTGGTGCATTAACGCGTCGATCATTTTGATCGACGCACGGCTCTTTATTACATTACGTTTCATCGTGTATGAGAGTTGAAACACACGCGTTGGCATTCACTATCTCGACACCTTTTTTTTTTTTATTCTTATTCATCCTTCACCATCTTCTTCTTCTTCTTCTTCTTCATGTTGGTCATCGTTATTCGTAAAGTCATCGGTTTTGGAAAGGTACGAGAGCATGCGAGCAATAGCTATCTCTACTAAACCCCTACCCTTTACTCCTTGTACCTTTTTCTTGCCTCGTGCCACCCACGCGTGGGCTTTTCACGCCTCTGACACGACTAGTTTCTTTGCTGGAGCCCCGAAAGCCGTCGTTGGGTTCCAAGTGTGTCTCTCTATGTATTTGTGTATATGTGTGTGTTGGCCCTTTGGATATCTTCCTCGTGACAGATAACACAATGGCTCTAACACGCCGCACCGTGAAAAGGGTAAAGAGCTGCCCAGCACCGATGAATACTTCTCGTAGAACTCTCGCGCCAGCCTTTCCATTGAATGAAAAGAGACCGAGTGAAAGAGAATTAGAGAGAAAGAGAGAGTGATTCTCTTTCTTTCTCTCTTTCTTTCTTTCTATCTTATCGGATCTTATCCACAAAGTTGCTCCTCGACGAACAACGCTTTGACAGTGGTTCGCATTGTTCAAGACCACCCTCCCCCTTAACGTTTCTACCAACCAATGAAATCAAAGATCAACTTGGATCCTAATAGATCCTTCGGAGATTATTTTCTCTCCAGTGTTGGATTGGTAATCGATACGATGAGAGAGAGAGAGAGAAATGTAATATTAAAGTTATAATTATAATATAGAAAAGTTGTATAATTTTGTTTTATTTATTTCAATGTAATGTTAGAATATTTGCATATGTAATAATTTAAATTTTAATACATTCATAATATATTTTAATAAATTTTAATACAATTTATAATACATTCTTGGTAAAAAGTGAAATCTTTGCAAAATGTAAAATTTAGTATTAGTTTTTTGGTTTTGTCTCATTAAATGATAGAAATACAAATAATATTTTAAATAAATTGTATTGTGCATATAAAAAATTTCTTTTTGGTATTCGAATTTTTTTATTTAGTTATATTAAAAATAAATTTGTCTAGTTATTTATTGTAAGTACGAATAATTATTTTATAGGATTTTTAAATGCACATATTTTTATCTAAGAAAGGATAGATTCTTTTTATTATATAAATTTTATAATAATATAAGAATTTATATAAGTTATTTAATATTTATTTTTGTAGTAATTTTGGTAATTATATATATAT